>JASPKZ010009813.1:0-150000 GCA_030220185.1 Diploptera punctata | reverse complement strand
TTCGGGGTTTTTCCTCACCTGTAAGATAAATGTCAGAAAACTTAAGGCCCAACAGTCCCCGAAAATCATAAAGCTGCAAAGCATAGCATGGAAATGCTATGATTGCAGTGAAAGACCTGCATTCGGGCAGAATTACTATGGATGGATATAAGCCTATATATATATATATATATATATATACATACACGTTTGTACTTGATTTGCTTGGTAGCGTAAGCGCACTGGAATATCAATCCACAGGTCCAGGTTCAAATTCCGTCCAAGCATTTATTTCTCTCTCTCCTCTCTCTCTCTCTCTCTCTCTCTCTCTCTCTCTCTCCTCTCTCTCTCTCTCTCTCTCTCTGTATATATATATATATATATATAGTAGTAAAAGTAATAGGACTTTATTAGACTAAGAGTATGATAGGCCTATATACAATGTTATTTACAAATATGGGTCGCACGGACAGTAAGCCGTACGTGCTGTTGACAGTCCAAAGTAATAATTGGTAATAGTGTAAAGAAAAAAAAATAATAACATTACAATTACATAAAGAAAACGCAATAATATTACAATTACATAATAATACAATAGCATTATACATTAATTAAGTTATGTATAATTATTAAGAATTAATGGTATTGCATTTTAATAACATGCATTTATTCATGAATGAGTGTTGTTCTTTATATATATATATATATATATATATATATATATATATATATAGGCAATACAATTCATGTTTTAAATAAATCTGTACTTCGAGTAGCATATATAAAATAATATACAATGCATAATATAATTTAATTAAACCAAGTAAATTTTATCTGGTTATAGAGTAGTAGTATATAATCATTTTGATATAAGGAATTCAGGGATGTGTGTTAGGGACACTGGAATTAGTTTTGAGACATGCTATGCTTTAATATTGATAATACAGCAGACCAAGTACGATTTTTAAATAATATATTTACTATTTTCCCCTTGTTTATTGTTTCATTTTTTACCTTATTCACTCGGGCATAGGAATCACATCCAGACCCAAGGCTGAGATTTATAATACCCCATTCTGTCGAGAATCCAAATCGGATCGCCGGAGTTGATGGTAGAAACTCGACCGACTACTCCGGAGAAAATACTAATGACTCCTATTCGACAAAATAATCTCACCCAGAAAACTAGTCCTCGCTGGGTAACTATGTTACTTCTAGACCATAGAGATGGTTTTATGTATTAACTCTACCTTATTGCAGTGCAGTCTGCAGAAGACAACCTGGGAATGCTATGTTCTTTATAGACATTATCTGCAGAACAAAATAATATCCATTCTTTATAAAGATTGGAATATTGACTACTGCAGACTTTACTCTAAACATATAAAACTAGTATATTTTTATTGTGTTCACTGTTATAAACATCGGGGCATCATCACAAGCACTGTATCCTAAGACAGACCTCTACCTTCCTCAACTTTTGCCTCAATGCTTCTCTGTCCGAAGTTTTTCTATTTCTTATCTATCTTTTTTAAATTCTTCAACTGCAGTTGCAGTGAACTTTTCTCTTCTTACAGTATCGAACAAATTGTTTTCCAATGCGTGGTTTACCAAAAATGTATCGTTCCAAGACCATCATGGTAACCCTTTATCTGTCCATTCTCTGTATATGTGCAGCCAATTGTAACCTTTTCAATTTAATGATTGTTGACATATCTACTTCTCAATATATGCCATGTTATCCATTAGGCCCTATCCAGTTAACCCATTCCTTTTGTCATTAGTAGATCCAAATACATTTCTTAATATTTTCCTTTCTAATCTATTTTGACATACCTTCAGTTTTCTTTATTACAACCAAGTTCCACTGCCATATACTAGCGTCAGTTTTATTAAAGTATTATATATTCCCTGTCGGTTCGAGGTAGCATGCTGCCTTGTCACGCAGCGGGCCCGGGTTCTACGACCGGTCGGGACAAGACTCCTGGGTGAGGTTTTTTCGGAGTTTTTCCTCACCTGTAAGATAAATGTCAGGAAACTTTAAGGCCCAAACGGTCCTCGAACATCATATAACCATTATAATCACCATAATTTATATTCATCTTAGATTAATATTAGGATTAAGGACTCTACTGGCGCACCACTATCATCACCATTGCCCATCATATCATCGGGACAGCGTAACGTATTGCCTCCGAGACACTAGAAAAGTCGAAATTGCACCTGGGGCATTGAACTAAAAAATATATCTGTGGATACAGACTTTTTGATATAAACATAAATAATAATGCATACTTTTAGATTTAAACATAGATAATAATACATTGTATGTCTTATTTGCTTTATTTATTCTGTTCTGTATTTCTTCGTATTTTAATCAATTTCCCGTTGACTATTGTTTCTAAATAATGAACTGTTGTACTATGTAAATTTCATTTCCACCTACTGTTACATTTAACTTCATGCCGCTGTTAGATCGTGATTGTTTTATCACATTTCTCTTCCTCTAATTTAATTGTAATGCTTAATAGTCCAAACAAATAAACAGAGATAGACATTGGCATGACAATTTATTGAGGAGTATGTATTAATAATTGCTTATATTAAGCACCGAACGTTTATTTCGGAAAAAAAATATATTTGTAAGTTAATTCATAAATTGTTACTAACAGACATGATACATTAAAAATAATACCGATACTATGAAAGTACGTATGGATACTGAGCACGAGTTGGCTAAAGTGGTAGCATTTGAGGTGCGTATTCGAGAGATTCCAGGTTCAAATCCTGGTGTCAAACAAACCTGATATCTTTCTGGTTTTTCTCAGTCGTCAAGGCAAATATTGTGTGTTGGAACTTCATTAATAGAACCCATTTTATTATACTTTCCTAGAAAAAGAGAAATACCAAAAATTACAAGACACAGTACTGTAACAACAGAAATTGAAGGACTGGAAAAAGTTGGAATTTATAAAAGAAAAACTATCAATCTGGTGTCGTGCTTTCACAAAGGCCCTATGTTGCCAAGAGGAGTGACAGAACTACTACTACCTACTACTACAATTTTATTATATTCACCGTATGATAATGATTATGAACATGAATATGTCTAATTAAGGTATAGTACAGAGTTGTAGTAGTCCTGGTCACTCCACTGGAAAGCATAAGGCCTCGATATAAGTTCGCCAACGAACTCTGTTGTTTGCAATGCCTTATTTTCATTCCAACTTATCCCTGCCTGTTCAGCTTCATCTCTGATGGTATTACTCCATGTTGCTCTGGGTCTTCCTCTTCACCTTTTCAATCGTTGAGTTTCCAATCAAATCCGATTTTTGTGATATCATTCCCTGACCTTATAAAAAACACATGACCATCGCATTTCTATTTTATAAATTGAATTCCTTTACAAATTTCATTTTGATTTCTTCTTCTCCAAAGATATTTTTTTTTGTTATAATCTCTGGCCACTATATCATCATCATCATCCAAAGGCGTGACAACTTCAAAGGTGAAAGTTTTGGCCTTCTCAACAACCCTCCTCTATGCCAATCTGGCTCTTGCCACGTTCAAGTTAGTCACTTTCATTTTCTTTAGATCGTTCAATGTGTCATCTTCCCATCTTATCCTTGGTCTTCCAACTGCTCTGCCTCCTATAGGTTTCCATTTATACAATTTCTTAGCCAATCTCTGATCATCAATCTCTGATCTTATTAAATGTCCCAGCCAACCAATTCTGAGCGATCTTATATGGTTTACTATATTCTGATTTTTTATTAATCTGTTTAGTTCGTTATTTGTTTTTATTTTCCAACAGCTAGCGTTTCCTCTATTTGGTCCGAATATTCTTACTTGAATTTTCCTTTCAAATATTAATAATATATGTTTTATTGGTCACCATATACCCAATATACTTCTCAGGCAACGATTTATAAATGTTTGCAATTTCTTTCCAATTTTTGTTTTGTACATTAAGGAGTAGAGCCTCCTCTAAAAGTGTAGCTCTTGTATTCTCATATGGTGAACTAATTCATATGAGCTATTGCCCCAGTGCGTTCGCTAAGTATATAACTCCTCTTACCGCACAGTTTTGTAGAACTAGTTCTACACTCTCACTAAGTTTTCCCACTAGAGATTGGTGTTATCTTCCTAAGCCAGCTCTGTTTGCGGATTCCTCCGGTTTCTGCGATTCCGTGCTACGCTGGACTAGTCAGTTAGACAATTAAATGAGTAATTTTCTACAGAAAACATATGCCATACATTAGAAACATACGCCCTATCCTTAACTGAATACATACAAAAATTCGTAGACACTATGATCTCACGTCAGATTTTAAAGCGTTGCAAATAAGAAATCAATATATATAACAGGTAGATATTTTGTTGAAACATTCATTCATTTGAGAATTTTCCTCATCATTGAGGGTTTTCTTCAACCAATCTTACTAATTAACATGAGTTTTAAAGAATACATAAATGACTACGGACTTATAGACTATCAGATTGTAACAAATATTCACAAATTTCCCTTAATTAAAGTTCTGCATCGTTCTCTGTTCTCTGTGTCTTCATCTGCGTTACACCAAATTTACTCATTGAATTTTTAATGTTATTCTTCCAGGTTGTTCTTGGTCTTCCTTTTCTGCTCCTTATTTCAATTTTCGATGCATGGACAGCCTTTGGTAGTCTTCGATCCTGCATATTCTTCTCACGTGTCCATACCATTTTAGCCTTCTGTGTTCAATCTCATCCATCATTATTCTTTCTGCATCCATCCACTTTCTAATTTGTGTATTCCTCATTCTTTCTATTCGAGATTTTCTGGCAGCTCTTCTAAAAAAAGGTGAAACTATTTAAATCGCGACATAACATCTCGGAACAAGCAATTCCAAGAGATGTGTATGCTGTCACTATCAGAAGACAGATTGGCATATCACGTGCTTAGCGTTTCGCAGTTCCTCAATCTTATTTTTAGTTTTCTTAATCGGATTTCGCTATTTTCATACAAATTAGCTACTCAGTTAAGCCCAAGAGGCTAAAGGGACACATTCCACCAACTCTTATAAACAAAATGAAGATAAAATGGTATATCCTAACACCGGACGCCTGGGATGTCAGATCGAATCTTTAATAGTTACACTACACAAGGACTTAAATTATATCTTCAATAATTATTGTAAATATAATGGAAATGGAGAGTTAATGACAAATGAGGAAAATTTTGAAGAAGTGGCTATATTCTAATACCTAGGAAGAATAATTACACATAGGAATGAGATACACAAAAAATTAAAAATTAAAAATTAAATTCTGGACATGCATGCTATTATACGTTACAGGGATTTTTATCATAAGTAATGCCACGAGTGATTTCCAAATTATCGATAAATTCACGAGTCACGAAATGAGGAGTGAATTTATCTAGAGAAATTGGAAATCAAGAGTGGCATTTGTTAGGATTATTTGACGAATAAAATTAAGCTGTTTACTCACAAATCATTATTTAACTATAATTATTTTAAAATATTTATATATTTAATGTAAACGGCGATGTTTGAAAACAAATGAGGTACGCTTCATTTTTTCATCACTACAACCAGATCATATTATTTATTGCCAAGGGAACGGAATATTGTAAGAATGCACCCTAGTGGAGAAATTTATAACCAAAGTTATAGGCATTAATTAATTTCTGATGTCTTATGACGTAAACATGTCAATTATATTTTTCTGCAACGTTATTTCCTGGGAAATAATTCGTTTAAGAAAGTGCAAACTGTGGCTTCTTTTTTTTTTGTGGTATAATCAATTGGTACAAATGTTTTTATTTTATCTCCCGTAAGCACTATGTGTTTACATTCGTGCACTATATTATGCAATCTGGTAGCCAATGTGTGATGGTGCTACGACCTATTCAGAATGTTAAGAAGGAGGTGTTTATTTTAAAGTGATAAAATTAAACTGATAAAATCGAGGTGAAAAACGACTGTGATTGGTTGTAAATAAAAAATCATTGAGATATGATTGGTCATTGACTCCCATTTGGAGCATGAGTTAAATAGTCATCCCAACGTCTCTCCAAAAATTTTAACTGAAAATATATACAAATTTTTCTCCCAGTTACATTATATTGATGCGAAACATGGACTCTTATTTTAAGGAAAGAGAATAGAATACGATTATTATTTCAGAATAAAATTCTTAGGAAAATTTTTAGATCGAAGATAGATGAACAGACAGGCGAATGGAGAAGACTATATAAAGTGAACTACACGATATTTATAGGAAACCAGATATAATAAAACAGTTAAGTAAATAGACTTCGAAGGGCAAGACATGTGGCACGAATTGTTAATGACAGAGGATAATGGAAGTTCCTTGTAGGAAAACCAGAGGGTAAACGCCAGTTGCTAGACCAAGAATGGTAGACTATGTAATGAGGGAAGAAGTGGGCTCGTGATTAGAGTTTCTGACCACAGTTTATGAGGTCCCGGGTTAGATTCCCGGTCAAACCATAGGAAATTTCCTCAAAGGGAATTATTCCTGTGGTTGTCCATGGTCTGGAATTTAGATTAAATTTAGGTTAAGAACTTTCCTGGCGCTTCATTATCATTTATCACCCAATATATAATCGGGGTCCACGGCTGTGGTCTCGAGGTAGCGTGCTGCCTTGTCACACAGCGGGCCCGGGTTTGATCCCCGGTCGGGGCAGTTTTTCTGGGTGAGGTTTTTATCGGGGTTTTTCCTCACCTGTAAGACAAATGTCAGGAAAACTTTAAGGCCCAAACGGTCCTCGAAATCATATGGCCATCGTCATCATCTTCATCTTCCTTATCATTAGCATCATCATCATCTTCATCTTCCTTATCATTAGCATCATCATCTCACCATCCTTCATCGGTGTGGAAAGCAACGGGAAGCTACCACACCTACAATTCCCTAGTAAAGCTGCAAGCATAGCATGAAAATGCTATGATTGCAGTGAAGGACCTGCCTTCGGGCAGAATTACTAATGATGGATATCATCGGGGTAACTTAACTCCGCCTTCTAGGCGCCCCAAATTCAGAAGTTGGTTACAATTAAGCCAATGCCAGGAGATACTACCAAACATGTCAAAACGATAACCTGGGGTATTGGGGAAAAAAAGGTATGAAGGAAGCAGTTTATACAGGAGATTATTGGAAAACATTAGCTCAGGATAGGAATGTAGAGAGGGCTTAAGTCCACGCGGCCATGAGCTTACGGGTTCGATAGTGCCAGTGAATTAGTTATAATTCTATAAATAAGAAAACAAAATATGATTTTTTATCTCATTACTATTAGATGCTTTAATGTATAAATCATATCTCGTCTATTATATTTTTATTTAATTAATAAATATGGATCTTCATCAAGTAAACAACAACTCAATTGATTATCTTTTTGTTAATCCAGAAGAGTATATATTCTTGTTTGTTGTAGGGACTTGTACCATTATTTGAAGAAATTAACTATTTTTTTTAATGTTAGTAAAATGAAATGCGTCTTGATAATGAAATTCCAACCTATCACTTGCTTGACGACTGAGAAAACCAGGATAAAACCTCAAGTTAAACTTCCATCGAATCAATACTAATAAAATTCATATCAAATTCCGTTGAAGTCAATAGTCATAAGATACAAGTTAAAAATTAAATTGTACCTGTTGGCAGGTGCCGTCGTCTTCAACTTTGTTAAAATGATGTATATTAAATATTAACTGGAGGCCTTTCGGAAGTTAACTTCCATCAGCAGGATGAGCTTCTGCTACAGACACTTGGAGTCTACATCGTCGTAAACAACAACAACGAGTAGCAGAAGCCCATCCTGCTGATGATGGAAGTTAACTTCCGAAAGGCCTGCAGTTAATATTTTATATAGATCATTTTAACAAAGTTGAGGACGACGGCACCTGTCAACAGGTACATTTTAATTTTTAACTTTTATCTTATAACTTACACCAAGTTTTGAACCCGAGACCTCCTGAATGAATCTCAAATTCTACCGCTTAAGCCAACTCTTTCAGTAATTATTTTTTTGTTCATTTTTCTTACAAATACTTTCAGAACTAGAAAACTGAATACTGGGACAACATAATACCATTACTTAGAGGATTTCTACTGGTATTCGGAAAGTTCACAGCTCCATGCATTATACACATAAATAGAACATACACGTTGAGGAAAGTTTTGCAACATATATACACAACGTTTATTGATCCCAACTTCTAAACTTCCAACTTTATGTTCATCGTACGTCGAGTAATTTGAAGTCACATGAAATCATAACTTTGGAATGGAATAAATTTTCCATGGTAAGTTAATGGGAACGTGGATTGTATTTCCCTTCTTACATGCAGACATTAACATCTGAATACGGCCGATCAAAGTATGAGCAGAGAAAGTTATTGTTAACCGCTGCAGCATAGTGCAAAACAAAATTATATTACAGAATATGAATCCCACACGATTGTGATTTTACTTTCATAATAAGCACAGGGTGTTAATTAATTATCTCATTCAAATGTTCAAGGATTTTACATGGTGTATCAAAATTATACGGTATAACTTCAGCAATTAATTCCCTACAGGCATTAAAGCTAGTTTGGGAGGAATACATTAATATTTTATATAGCAAACTCTCTAGAAATGTAGCCTATATTTTGTCGAAATGGTTGAAAGGATTTGCTTATAATTGTATAAGAGGAACATAATTTGCACATTTTCACAGTCTTTCTTTATCTGAATAAAAAGTGTATTTTTATTAGGAATATTCCACAATATAGTGTATCTCCTTCAACCCAAAGTGATATGTCGTCAGAGATTCCTATCTAAAACTTCTTCTTCCCTCAAATATCTAGCTTCCATGCTTCCCCTCACTCCATCTTCCAACGTTCTCAAGGTCTGTCTCTTTCACTTCTCCCATTAGCTTTCCAATTAAGGATCTTCTTTGGTATTCTATCTTCTTCCATTCTTATGAGGTTCCATACCATTAATAATAATAATAATAATAAATAATTACTATAACAAAAATACAATAACAATCTTCTTCTTCTTCTTCTTCTTCACGGTTTAGGCTTATTTACTAGCCTGTTCCGGCTCCAAATTGCTGCTCTTTCAATCTTTTCTTTGGTCTTCTCAAACTACTTCTTCCTCGTGGTGAATAGCTGTATGCTGCTTTTGGTATTCTATTCTCATTCATCCTTGCCAAGTGTTCTTTCCAGTTTGTTCTGTATTTCTCTCTTCTTGTGTATAATTCCTCTACTTTTAGTTGTTGTCTTATTGCTGTGTTATGTTTTTTTGTCTGTTCTTTGATAATATAATAATAATAATGATACAATAACAGTCAATATTTTTTTAGGAATTTTCTACAATACATTGGTATTCCTACAACCCATTGTAAATTTTATTCCCCCACACATCCATATTCTCTGCATCTCTGTGTTAATGCTATCGACGCCATACTCCTCTGAACTCCTTGAGCCCAATGTTCTTTTGGTCTCTTTTCTTCTGTTGCCCTCCGCTTCAAAATTTAATATCATCTTTAGGTATCCTGTCATATGACATACTTTTTACATGGTCAAACCAATTTCAGTCTTCTTTCTTCAATAACTTGTAGAATATATTTTTGAACATCCATTATTTCTCTGATTTTATTATTCCTAATTTTGTTTCTTCTTGTATTTCTAGAAGCCCTCCGCCAGGAGCCCATTTCTGTCACCAATAGTTTGTGATTGTTCTCTGCTTAGTGTCACTTTTCCGCACTATACTATAGTATACTCTCCACTATAAGCCTTTAGGATAGTAGGAGTTAAAGCTTCCAACTTTCTAAACAATCGGCAAAATATGTAATAGCGTTAAGGCCCCCTTTACCCCCAGAACATCTGGTACTCATTTCCAATAGAGGTGAGTATACTCCCAGGATTATGGTGCCATCAGAAGGTCTAGGCCAGTTTAAGCATTATGAGTAATATTCATAAACTATTTTATGTTATCCTCAAAATTAATGGTAATATTGTTAAATAATTTCTAATCCAAATGTACTTTATTATGCTTTCTGAAACTTTGATAAACTTGTACAATTTCTGGCGATAAAATGCATTAAAGGTTCACTCGTCATCTTAAGAAATCACTTTTTAATAATAACATTAATTAAGTCGTTTTTAAAATAGTTATATACAAATAGTTGGTTTCCCTTTTTATAAATTCTCTTAGACAATAGCTTTTCCTGATTTGTCTTCAAGGCTACTCCTTAATACGAAAAATATTCAATCTGAAATATGAGTCTTACTTTCATATAAATAAGTGTATGATATAAATTTCACTTATTTGGGGAGGCCTTCCATTCCTTGTGTGGTCAAAAAAAATGCGTATGATCCATAGTTAAAATTACTCTCCCGACAGATCGTGTCACTGTAAGGCCCGGGTGGTGCGTGGTAAGAGGCGAGAGGTTAAACTGCATTAATGGAATGCAATAATATACTTACTTACTCGCTGGCACTATTGAACCCATAGGTTCATGGCCGCGCGGACATAGGCTCTCCATACATCCCTATCCTGAGCTAATGCTTTCCAATCATTCCCTGTATAATCTACTTCCCTCAAATCATAATTAATGTTATTCTCCCACCTCATTCATGGTCTACCAACTTGGCGTTTTCCCCTCTGGCTTTCCTACAAAAAGCTTCCATGCAAGTCTTTCATTCCCCATACGTGCAACATGTCCTGCCCATCGCAGTCTACGAGACTTAACTGTTCTTATTATATCTGGCTTCCTATAAAGACCATGTAGTTCATTGTTATGTAGTTTTCTCCATTCACCTGTCTGTCCATCTCTCTTTGGTCCAAAAATTTTCCTAAGTACTTTATTCTCAAATACTTGTAATCTCCTTTCCTCCCTTAAAGTAAGAGTCCATGTTTCGCACCCATATAATATAACTGGTATAATAATAGTTTTATATATTTTCAGTTTAACGTTTTTTTAAAGGAGTTGTGACATCAAGAGTCTCTGCAATGCATAATAGCACGCATTTCCAGAATTGAGCCTATGTTTAATTTCTTTGTGCATCTCATTCCTATTTGTGATTATTGTTCCTAGGAATTCTCCAGAAAATTTTACCCCAGTTGAACCCGTGTCCACATTTCTTGACGGTTGTATTTTTACTGTAAAAGATCGTCACTCTTTCGACCAAGGTACTATTTTCGTCTGGCTTTTCACCTTCGACCAGCCCGGCATGGGTAACCCTATCGGCAGCAATGCTACCACCGGTATAGCTCTCAGGATCATTTAAGCACGCAAGCCACTCCACCACGACAAGATAAAGATACCATGGAGGGATGCAATAATATGAATTATAAAATTGTACTATGTTTTGTAGTTGACATCTGTTAAGATTATTAAACCATTGTAGGTCTTATATATATATTAAACTACTTATAGGCCTTTATAACTTAAATGAAACAACTGAGAAAAATAAAATTGGCAATTAATATCAACGCATTTTAGATGGGAGAGGTTGAACTAAGAGTAAGAAAAAAATAACCATTAGTTTAGGATATTTTCGAATAAGGTCCGGTTTCACCAACAGAGGTAACTGTTTTACGCCAGTTTCCCCGTGTACAATGCATAGCATAAACTGGCGTAATACAGTTACCTCTGTTGGCAAAACCGACCCTTAAGGAATTAAATGTAACTTTGGCTCTAATGTTTCGGTTAGCATTTGCAAAATGTTGTTCTCCATTCAGTATTTTGACAGAATAAAATGTAAACACATTGTTTCTAATTTAAACTAACACATTCCACACGCTGCAATACCTCCAGAGAGATTCAACATCAGAGAGAATGCATGTTGTAAATGTGTTATTAGCAACCAAAGTGTTTAACATATTATCTTTGTCCTTTGTTCTGGAACGAAAGGTTCGAAATCACCTGTCTTCTAAATAACACCACGTGTAACATTACAGAAGTACTTTTGACAAAAAATAACTGCAAACTCTTTAATGTTTTATAAATAATATTCATAAGAACTTTGGTTTTAGAAAAAAATCATATCATGAATCACAACTTTGACACAAACTACAACCCTAATATACTTTAGATGAAATTAAAAGTAATCCCACTACAGGCCTCAGGAAGTCCTTGAGTAGTAGGAGGTTACGGCTCCCACTTATTCTGGACAACCGGCACTTGATGTCAGGGTTGTCAGCCCTGCGTGACGGCCGCCTTTACCCCCAGAACAAGCGTCTGGTACTCATTTCCGCTAGAGGCTGAGTCGACCCCAGTACCATAGTACCGTCAGAAGGTTTGGGACAGTTTTTAAAAATCCGGGACTCGAACCCTCAACCTTCCGGCTTGTAGCATAGTGTATTAACAGTATGCTACGGTGTGTCCTCTTTAGATGAAATGGGGTTTATAAATTTCGGATAATAAATAATAGTATTATTTTTATTTTGAAAATTGTAAATCGATTATATCAAAATTATTCGAAATGACATGATAATATTTAAAACTCTATTTTCAAACATAACACATGGATTATATACATATACATAAGGACTTTTTTAAACTAAAAGTAAGATACGTACAATGTTATTTACAAATATGGGTCGCACGGGCAGTAAGCCGTACGTGCTCTTGACAGTCCGTTACAATAAGTTGAAGTTTGGTAACAATATACTTAAAACAAACAAAAAATAAAACACAATAATATGACAATTATATATCAATACAATTACATTTTACATTAACTTAGTTATGTAGAATTATTAAGAACTAATGGTATTGCAATGACTTATGTGGATTATAGATGACATCAATACTGAAATGAAATCTAGGCCAATAACTTTCGAAACTCTTAGGTTTATTTAGGTTTATTATTGATATATGTAATTCCCGGTATCATCAGTTTTTATACTCGAATATTTGTAAAAAATATGTTTTTCGACAAACAGCAAACGTTTTGTTAACAGATTTTTTTGTTTCTAAAGCGAAAAGCCTATAACCCTTTGCCTTTATTTTTAATTGAAATACGGCCATGAATCTATAAATGTTGTTCACAGAAATATGTAAAATAATAACTACTGTATGTGCACTTAGTAAAAACAATAACTTATATATCAATTAATTCCGTAAACAACCAGTTAAAAAAAAACTGCAGAACTGAATGTTGTATACGCTACGCTGTATTCATTTTAGAACCATTTAGTCTTTCCACGATATGAGAGCTAGATAAAAATATTCGATATCCTATATCTCTTGTTTAAATACGAGTACCGCACAATCTAGATAAAAAAACACATTTAAAATAAAACCTTTCAACTACCGTTCGTATGTTGAATTCATACAAATTAAAATTGAGAAAATATACAGATATTTTACATTTGAGATGCGTTGAGTTTATAATAAAATTGAACGAATGGGAAGCTGCTAGGCGTATCTAGTGTATCTTTATGGAGCAGCTCCAGGGTTAATATCTTCTGGCTTCTAAAAAATTTACTCTCAGGTAAAGCTGGGAATAGAAACTACAGTATCGTCTAAATTTCTACTCATGAAGTATAAAACTTATTATAATAAATTAAATTAATTTTTTCTGAGTTGATTTAATCTTCAGTAAATAGTCGATTTATTTTAGAAAGAAAAAACAGTTTGGGCAGCGCCCTTCTTCAACAAAAATAACTTCGTAAAAGTAAAAAATGTAAAACATAACCCATAACATATTTTTAAAACAAAGAGTTTAAAATAATGTTATCTACTGAAAAATATCAGGAGATAAAATATTTAAAACTAGCTAATACCCAGCGTGCGTTGCTACGCCTAAATAAATTAAATATTGAAGGTTAATTAAATTGTATAGTATATGCTGAGAGGTACCAAACATGACGGTCGCTAGTCAGTTTTTAATTACGAATTTCAGGTAAACCTCCACTTCTAATTGTCGTATTTCGCTCATTTCTGGATAATGTCTACTTCGGTTTATTTTAATATGATAGATGAAGTTCCGTTGTGAAACATTGAAAATTGTGACCGCTAGAACGATTTTTCAATTTTCACTTCAGGTGAACTCCTACACCTAATGATTTTAGAGGGTCCAATAGTGAAACTAAACCATCGGGAGACCCTGTAACACACAAACACAACATTTGATCAAAATCGGTTCAGTCGTTTAGGAGGAGTTCAGTGACAAACACACGTACAAAAGAATCTTATATAGAAAAGGCATATCAGTTATAATCATTTTTTTATTTGCATTTCTTTTTTTTCATTTTATTTCGGAGAAAATATTACAAGTGTGAGAATAAAGTTCTTAGGATTTTTTATCTAAAGTGAGACAATAGACAGGTGAATGGAGAAAACTGATAGGCTTATAACAGTGAACTGTATGATCTTCATGAGAAACCAGATGTAATAAGAAATATTGAATCTGGCATAATGCGATGGGAGAACGTTTTGAAAATAGAAGAGGGGCAGGGAGCACGTAAATTTCTTGTTGGAAAACTAGAAGGAAAGTACCCAATAGATGTAGGATTGTCAAGAAAGGCGTGAGAGAACAACATTTAAGATACGATTGTCAGTTTTAATAACTTTCTAAACGTATGTACGTAACTAATTTTTGCATAGTAAATCTTGTACGAATTGACCATATTCCATTGATATGTACTGTCTATAAAATAATAAAAGTAGATTAGTTCATTATAATGTCTTTCACTGACTCAGGATAATTTCGGAGAACTTTGGTTCCTATTCACTCCGATGTTTATGCTCCTTACGTTTGTTGAGAAGCTTTCAAAACACCCTATATATGCTTATCAATTTACTTTTTATCGTTTACAGATTTTTCAATCAATTGACCGATTGATATGTTTATCGATTATCGATTTTTATATTTTTATTTTCTTATTTATTATAGGCCTATACGAGTATTATCTGTTATTAATATAAGGCATTTATTTATAGGCTATAATAAAAAACTGTTTACAAACTGCGCTCTAGTTATAACAATGATCATTCCGATGTGTGATAATTTTTTTGCTTAATTATTATTTGTATTATTTATTAATATATTGTATTTTTAATTTTATTTTAATGTTTTCATTTTATTATTATTATTATTATATTATTATTATTATTATTATTATTATTATTATTATCATTCCTATGGAAGTTAAATATGGACAACGACAAAACAAGAAAGCAAGATACAGGCGTCAGAAATGGAATTCTTGAGAGGAGTTAAATTATACACGAAATTGGATCGTATACAAATGAAGAAATACGAGAGAAATTTAAAATTCTAATTTGAATGATAGATTAAAATATTATGAACAACAGTGGAAAGGATATTTAAAAAGAATGCCCCCAACAAGATTGGCTGAACTAATATTTAAATATAAACATTAGCGGTAACAGATCATGGTAGGCCTAGAAGAAGATGGTTCGAAAGTGCATGAAGACGGAATAGACAATTCAATGACTATACCTTCAAGTGAAAATAATAATATATATTCATAAGTGAACATTATTCTTATTATTGTTAGTGTTATTATTATTATTATTATTATTATTATTATTATTATTATTATTATTATTATTATTATTAGCCTATTTTCTTTTTTAATACTACAGTTTGAACTGCGCTGCAAATTAAATACCGTCATGGGTCTCCCTAAGAAACGTGTCAAGGGAATATCTTAGTGTGATAGTACAAAGAGTATTTCTTTCTACGAACTGCAAAAATGTATCTTTCTTATTCGATTTGTATCATGCGTCTCTTATATACAAGCTATTCGCACAATTTAAACAAATTAAGAAACATACATAATTCATTTGCAAGATCTAAAGTTTCAAATTAAATACAGTTCCTATCCTGAAGCTAATTAAGTACATAGAAAAACTAAATACCGTGAAATTTCACAGCCTTAACGAACTACAGTGAGCCATTTCTGTAGTCTTTTATGAGAGACTTGTCTAAAACTTGGTTTAATACGCTAAGCCAGTGGGATGCTTTAAAATGTAAAGAGACTTGGCGAGGAACTTGGAATGAAAGAAGAAACACTTGGAAGAGCAATAAGAAAACGCTGTTAGGTCTCAGGTAACTCTCTTATTCATGCCCCGGATGCATTCCTCTACTTCTCCAGCTTTCAGAATTGTTAATGTCATCAGCTAATGCAATAACTACACTGAATACTTAATATATGGCTCCTCTTCATATATATCCGTAGCCAAGTGACGAACTCATCTCTTTAAAATAAATGCATAGTCAATTTCCACTGATGTAGAAAGTGAATGTAATTCACATGTTGAAAATATTACATTGGCCTATAAATAAGTTATTTTAAGATGTTGTGTCAACGAATTTTAAGTGTCACTTATTTGTTAATTCGATAGTATCTATTTATTTTAACTCCAAAATTTTGAGGTATCACTTATTTGTTAATTCGATAGTACATTTGAACTCCAACATTTTGAAGTTTCACTTATTTGTTATTTCGATAGTATATTTATTTGAACTCCAAAATTTTGAGGTATCACTTATTTGTAAATTCGATAGTATATTAGAACTCCAAAAATTTGAAGTATCACTTATTTATTAATTAATTCTATTACATATTTATTTGAACTCCAAAATTTTGAAGTAAGCCGTACGTGCTGTTGACAGTCCGTTACTATGGAGTAATATTTGGTAACAGTATAAAGAAAGACAAAAAGAAAACAATAATATTACAATTACATAAAGAAAACACAATAATGTTACAATTACATAATAATACAATAACATTATACATTAATTAAGTTATGTAGAATTATTAAGAATTAATGGTATTGCATTTTGATAGCATGTAATTTATTCATGAAAGAATGTTGTTCTTATTTTCCGCGTTTTGTCCAGAAATTTACCCACGTTTATACAATTTTCTGGATTTACCATTAACTCGTAGTTGAAAGTCATTGTTTCTGTCTTACTAACATTTACAGCCAATCCCCAATTCCTATATATATATAACATTTAGACAGAATGGACATTACAAGATTATCCAAAAAGATCAACACCTACAAACCACATGGAAAAAGATCTTTGGGACGGCCAAGGAAACGATGGACTTGAGACCGGAACAGGTCGCATTGACCTAATCCTGGGAAGGAAGAAGAAGAAGAAGAAGAACATATGTGTGTGTGTTTTGTGCTTGAAAATTCAATGAGAAGTTGACGTAAATATAACCTAAAATACTATGTATTATCGTTGGAACACGTCTGTTATCATTGCTAAAACAGAATATCCAACTTTTGAAAAACAAAAAATTATTATCCCTAAGTGTCTGCCGAATGTAATTTAACCCACAATAACTAACCTAACCTACCTAATATAACCTACCTAACTTAAATAGAATAAACATGTTGGCAATTGGCTGTAGAAGAAACGTGAATGAACATTTTGGCAACCATATATCTAGCACGAATATTATCTGATATAATTATTCGATAAATGTAGATATAGTTTGTAACTAGTGGTCTGTTACAAGATTCATAGACAGATGCGTGGCATATAATAACAAAAATATTAATAAATAATAAAATCACAACTTTCAAAAACAAGGCACAATGATACGATGTACACTCAGTCATTGAATTTTCTTACTGGATATGCATCACTGTTGACTTGTAAACACGTAAGTTATGATTACGTGCCCACGTATCAATTAGTTCTACGCTATCTAGTTCGAATTCAAACTACAGATGATGTATAAATAAAACAGCGTACGTTGTTTGAAAGACTTTATGCAGTCAATGTTGTTAAATAATCGATTTATTTAACCATGTAGACCTATGTTTATATGACATTGGTCGGTATTTGCTACGATTTTTTCACGAAGACCTCAATAGAATTACAGGCCAGCAACTAGATCGAATGTAGTTAGTTCAGAGATATTAAAAAGCATAAATGTGAACAGTAACTTTGCCGATACACAAATCACCAGCATATTTTAATGTTTTTCAAGAAACTTGAATATGCATGTTTTACTTTCTTACAAATAATAATTTTTAACATATCATGTTAAAAGTTTTGATTAACGACTATTTCTGCCCAAACGCCTCATTAATGAGTGCAATAGGTGAAATTCCTGTTTTCCACAGTTTTATAGATAGAAACTTCGTTTTTGGCATGTACGAGTATATTCACGTTGGTTTAAATAATAAAATGTCAAGTTTTTTTCACAGTTTTTAACCCTTAAAGTGGCAAAACATAAATTTCTCGTGACAGTTATTTAAATGTGGCGGACCGCAGTGAAAACGAAACCCTTGCATAACTGTTATTATTAGGTAGTCTATATTGTTTAATTCGACACATATTTATGTAATTTCTACTTGTTCGTTTTCTTCCGTTTAATTAAAATTATTAAATAAATCAATTTATGTATCCTACAGGATACATTGCCAATTACAAGGTTAAATTATTGATATTTTAGTTTTATCAAGAGATAAAAGCTTTTTAAAATATATCTCCATTGTCATGTCTGAGATAAAATGTTTAAAAAATCTATACTTAGATCCAGTAAGATCTTGTCTTGTATCTTGTAAGCCCATGTTTCCCTTAACAGAGATTTAGGCGCTCTCCCCCTACAGGAAAGAATTTGAACCATACTATTTTAGTTATACTTGTTTTCGTATTGATGTCATTTGAGTGGGCCGTGGTCAGCGTTCCGCCCCATACTGACATCTAGGAAACCAAGGTAGTACTAGGACGAGAAAATTCGGTAAAATTTGCTTAGAGGCCTTTTTATTCAGGCTTAACGATCTTTTACGATCCTGAAAATCTTCAGACTCGGGACCCACGGCTTAAAATCCCTCCCTGAGGACTTGCTCCTTGGATTTTTCCATCCTAAAAAAATCCATCGACCCCGGCCGGGTTTGAACCCGCGACCCTCGGGACCAGAGGCAAGGAGCATAACCACTAGTCCACCGCGGCCATGTATATAATAACATTCAATTAAAAATTTTAATTACTTTCCTAGGATGGACACAACAGCTATGGTACTTGGAGCCGAAAGAAATCAATTAGGTTTAATCCTTGTAAGAAGAAGAAAAGGAAGAAGAAGACTTTCGTAGGTGGGATGAAAATTACTTAATTAAAGGTAATATAAACGTATGTTATAGCTTATATTTTTAATACAGAATACATTGAATTAATTCTTATAGTAAGTTATAAAATGGCAACAAAATGGTAGAATAAAGCTAATGAGGGCAGTGGAGGTATGTAGATGAAAAGCTTCATTTGATCCTAGTTTACAGGATTAAAGAATACACATTACGAAACGACTTTTTTATATTGAAATAGATGGTAGGCTATCTTTTATTTCTGTATTTCTTTGTGAAAGGCTAGTCATTATTAGAGAGTAAAATGACACCTCTAACCATTACCAGGTGACATAAAGGTCTTAAGACCATTGCAGTGACTGAAGAATAGAAAGGAACAAAGTCAAGGTTTTTTATTTTTTTTTCGAGATACTGAACGTAGTCTAAAAGGTGTTCTTTTACGATGCGTCTGCGAAGCCGGCTATGTTCTCGTTGTAAAAATAAAACAAGGAGAACTAATGTATTGACTGGGGAAAGTTTGATGGGATCGGTTAGCGCTTAGAACAAAAGTTCTAGAAAGTCATTACTTAAATTAGCAACTCAAGGAAAAAAAACTGCTATTCAGGTCGTCACGAAAATTTTAAAAGTTTAAGCTTATCAAGGAAAAGTTTGTAATAAATATTTTACCTACAGAGTTTTAGACAAGTGCTAGATAATGCATGTGGCGTCAGAAAATTTGTTTACAAAACACTTCAGAAATAACAAGAAAAATATAAAGATTTACGATTAAAGAAAGCCTCTCCGAGTTTAATATTAGGCAGAGGGTAAAAAAAAAATCTGCATACGGAAAGCTAAACGTTCTGCAGTTTCAGAGATGGTAAATTCGATTTTAATAACTCTTTTGAAGGGCGATATAAATTATACAAATCAAAAACTCGTTTTACAGATGAGTTAGAAGAAAGTTTTTTCCAGAAATATTATTTTATAATATATTAAGTTTTTTTTTTTTAACCGAAGACTTGATGTTTTGAAAAAGATTTGTTTACTTTCTTTCGTCTCAAGATCATACGATTCTTTAGGAACGGTAAAGAAAAGTAGCTTAGAACATAAACTCTTTTAGAAACTTTACTCACAACATTGCTGTCACTTCAGTTCTTCTCATTATGTACAACAACCGAGTGTGAGTGAGTCAGTAAAGGGATGAAATTATTATGATTTCCAAATAGTGCTGAGAAGTGGGGAGTATTGTAGCATACATGCCTTGACATTTTTCTTAAATTCATCTTAATGCCAATGAAATTAACGCTACAAAATTAACAGGGATATTTAATTTAATTGTTAAATTTCGAAATGAACCACCTTAAAAATAAATAGGCGATTATCTTCAATAATGTAAATTATGTCATAAATATATAAGGAAGCTGGGACGACAGATATGAAATATACAAAAAAAATCATCTCAATTTTACCACATTAAGTAGCATGTTAAATGGGCCTGTGTACATATAAAACAAAATCTTCCCAAAGAAGGGAAATTATTTAGGAAATGTTTTGCTTGACCTTCTTCTTCTTGCTTCCAAGTATTAGGCCAAGGCCTGTTACGATCCTATAGAAAATTTTCCCTCCAGTGTTTCATAGGACGGCCCAGAGTTTGATCCTTCCGGGAAATTCTCGTATAAGACTTGAAAGCATAATAATAGTCCCTTAGATTGGTTGCTGGCCAAAGGAAGGCAAGACCGATGATTATATACATGGAGATTTGAATATTAATCGATTTATTTTCCTTGTTCTTTTATTTGTTAGTGATGGGGCTGCCATCTTATAGCCTCTGGTCAGGCTTTTCTGGAGAAGAAAAGAAAATAAAGGAAAGAAGAAAGGAAAGACTCCCTAGCCCTCGGATACCCTAATAGCATTGGGGTCGAAAAAACAAGAGTTAACCAAGAGAGATTAGATAGTAAAGTTAAAAGAGCGCAAAACACAAGTAAGTGGAAGAAATGTTTTGCTCAGCTTGGGTCAAGAAAATCGGTAGAAGTAAGATTCTCGTGTGCTGACATACCGTTCATCCGATCGTGATTGGCGCACCAGGACACTGCGGATATTTTATATATGTTTTGCTTGACCTATAGCATTAAATTCGTACAGATATTGTAACAATGTTGGCCGGGTTCGTGTTTATTTCATTTTGACGAAAATGAACACACTGATGTTTAAAATCTCGCTTAACATTTCATTTCCTTCCACAAATTACACTGGTCAACATGATTTTTGTCTCATGAGAACCAATAGTTGTACTTAATGCAGTGTTTCATCGTGTTTTCAAATATGTATTCGGAATTTCTCCATCACCCAGTTTTTTTTTTCAATTTCAATTAATGGATTGAAATAATTATTTTTTTAATAAACGTTTTTTCGTCCATTGGCGCAGTGAGCGATGAGCACGGGGAACAATTTCATCAGGAGATTTCAGCTATGGAAAATAGATATCAAGACAAATAAAATCCTAATATGCTGGCCGATTATTGTTGGACCATCAAGAGGGATGCTCCATAGGCGAAATATAGCAGAAAATTGCCATTTCGTACTTTCTAGGCAAGTCCGAATGTTCGAATATTGTGTAGTTACGAATGTAGAAATATTAAATTGTTTGAAATTATAAATTCCTGTCTCTCGGAAACCTTGCGTGATGGAGAAAACCCGATATCATATTTGAATTCAGGAGAAAAAATACTATCATAATCACATATTTTCCTTTCTTAGACGAAAACAAAGTTTATTTTTTGTTGCTCAGTGTTATTAGTAAACTTTTTATTACAATTTTCACCCACAATTAATGTTCTTTAAATATTTAACTCAGTCACAATTATTTTCACAGTCACTGATAGATTTATTCATCACAATTTATCATACACAACACAAGACACTGCTATCACCGTCAAACCAAGACTACCTTAGACATAATAGACTATATAGTATTCTGATAGAGTTCATGTTTTCGGATGCATATATAAGTACGCTTAGTTTCACATGAAATCGACCTTGATTTAAAGAATTCCTCAAGTCAATAGCAGCTTTTAATAGCATTCTATACCCTTCCGAATATTTCTTCTTCAATATCATAATATATCATCACTTTTTTACCAAGCTGTATAAAAGGCTGCACTCTTCAAAATTTTATTCAATAATTACTATATGATGAGATGTTGAATACATAATTTTTACCCGGTAAGTCAGTCGTCCTCAACTAAATTATTAAACTTCTTCTAGTCATTCTAATATGGAGGCCTTTCGAAAACAATGTTTCATCTTCTGCGATTTAACTGGAACTGATGATGTTATATAGGTTGTATAACGGATTTATGTCGGCGGTTATGTCTTTATTCATTGCATCTTTTAGAATCTCTATGTCTTCAAGGATGCTGATCCTGTTGTTATTATACTCTCTGTGACGTATTGACATAGAGTTTTCGATTTTTTTTCATAAGGATGACCTATTTTTAGTTTATGTTTGGCAAAACTCGATTTTTCTCCATTATTAATATTTTTTTTGAAATATTCCGAATATCGTATGTTAAAGTTTCTCATTGTTTTGCCTATTTAAAAATTTTATTAATAATGAAGAAAAATCAAGTTTTGCCAAACATATACTAGAAACAGGTCATCGATTTGAAAAGAATCGACAATTCTTCTTAATAATTCTACATAACTTAATTAATGTATAATGTTATTGTATTATTATTTAATTGTAATATTATTGTGTTTGCTTTATGTAATTGCAATATTATTGTTTTCTTTTTGTTTTTCTTTAAACTATTACCAAATGTTACTTTATTGTAACGGACTGTCAATAGCACGTACGGCTTACTGTCCGTACGACCCATATTTTTAAATAACATTGCATATATCTTATTTTTAGTCTACTAAAGTCATATTACTACTACTAGATCTATTTTGTTAAATAAATGTGACCCTTTCTTGCGCAGAATGTGGATAAATATAGATGCTTCAAGTTGAAGCGTATTAGACAATATTTCTCCATGATGACACAAAGTTACGACACCAACAGAAGGTGGTGACATAATAAACTGATTTCCTCACTTTTCAGGATAAGGATATCTGTCTAATACGTCTAACACCTGTGGCAGGAAATAAAACTGTAAAAAACTTGATATTTTGTTGCAAAGGATTGAGTTATGAGATAAAACGCCAAGAGATTCACGCTCTACACGCGCCGTTCAATACTAATTTCAAGTTCACGAGTTTCCCTCGCTTCGCCTCGTTTCAGGGAGAATGTCAAGGTCTTCTCTCCATGTGACCCTATAAAACAAATTTCTACATCATGATAAAATGCAGGAAATTAAACTCTTGTGCAATGTATACATGCTTTTTGCAGCTATTAAGGTGAGGATAATTACAAAAGTTAATCATAGCAGATCCTAAATTAGGATTTTAATGTCAATTCCAGGACCACGGAACGTGATCTACAGAATTCAGAATATAGAGACACAATATAAGAGAAAAACCAATCAGATTATCTATTCAAAACGATAATATAAAAGTGATATTATTATTTTAAGCTTAGTTTAACGCTATGAATATGTATTCCCCAAAATGAAAGATATTAAACAAGATTTCGCCTTCTAGACGCAGATAATCATGCGGCTTTACCAATAATTTGGAGCAGTTTTAACATTCACATAAAATTGTTAAATTTGTTTATCGGCCAGTAATAACTTCTACTAGAAAAATCACGTTACATGAAAGTGACTTTAATATAAGATTGTGGAATCGAAAGAGTACTTAAAATAGGAAATATATATGATCAAGAAAGTTTTCTTGGGTTTTCCGCGTCATGGATTCAAGGTCGGTCTCTGGCCACTGATTCCGACGTTTCGGTATGATCCCACATGCCGTTATCAAGGAATCTTGAATCCATGACGCGGAAAACCCATGAAAACTTTCTTAATCATACATATATCCGCGAAAATCTACAATATATATATATATTTTTACAAATGCCCCAGGTTGTCATTTCGACATTACTGGTGTTCTCTCCTGGCATGGCGTATTTGTAACCACTTCTGAGGTTGGGGCGCCTGGGAGGCGGGGTTACGCTACCCCGATGATATGTGAGTTGATAGTGGTGGTAATGATGCGCCAAGAGAGGCCTTAAACTAAACTTAAGATAATTAGGCAAATATGATATTCATGATAATGGTGACCAGATAATGTTCAGGGACCGTTTGGGCCTTAAAGTCTCCTGACATTTATCTTATAGGTGAGGAAAAATCTCGAAAAAAACCTCACCCAGGAAACTTGTCCCGACTGGGGATCCAACCCGGGCCCGCTGCGTGACAAGGCAGCACGCTACCTCGAGACCACAGCGGTGGACAAATTCCAAAATATTACATAAGTAAATGTGACCAGCCTCATATGGGCTAGTGGTCAGCGTTTGTGACTACTGTTCATGAGGTACCGGGTTCGATTCCCGATCAAATCATAGGATTTTTTGCTTAAAGGGAATCATTTCTGTGGTTGCCCATGGTCTGGAATTTAGAATAAGTTTAGGTTAAGAACTCTCCTGGCGCTTCACTATCATTTATCACCCATCATATCATCGGGGTAACGTAACACCGCCATGTAGGCGCCCCAACTTCAGAAGTGGGTTACAGTTAAACCAATGTCAGGAGAGAACACCAGACATGTCGAAATGACACTCTAGGGCATTAAAAAACATAAGTAAATGTCAACAATTATAAAAGCTATAAATGTAGGCTAAAATGCGAAATGTACGTAGTTAAATACTCTAACCATCCTTCCTGTTACGTGTGTATGTTGTCTAAAGAAGAATTGAAGCAATTAATATCAGACTGACAATTTGAAATTCGATAATTGGCAATCCTAATTGTCTTGTATAACTTTACAAAATAATGGAACCACTAAAAGTACATTCCGTTCAAAAAAGAAGTGTGTAAATTGTTTTGTTGAAAAATCAATTAAACCTATCAACGTGTTCACCAGTGTGGATAAAATTCAATTAACAATACTGCCATTCTCTGAAAAGAAGAAAACTCTGGTTTCCCAACATTAGTTCTGTTGAAAAGAATGGACGCAAATTACAAAACCTTTGTTCGCTGTAATTAGTGATACATATGTTTGTATTTCTACAAATTTAATTGAAAGTCAGAAATTAATCTACAGAAATAATACCTATGTGTCAAACTATGCAATTAGTACGCCTCATATGTAAGTTAAAATTTCATAATTGATACTGTGTCAAGGGGCACTGTACTATAAATATCTATATCTTTAAATTCCAGTGAATAACTCACTAATGAATTAATTTTATTACGAGTTTTTTAAATTTTTATTTAGAGCCCCACCCTCCAATCCCCGGGTTACGTCGGGCATAATGCCCATATCTCCGGGTCTGATCTATGTCCCTAACTACTATCTAATCTTTATTAAATAAATAAGCATAATACATACAGATTTCGGGTATGTGAAGTACAGATGTTACATAAGTAAAACATGTTGTGTGTTTGTTTGTGTGTTTGTGAGTTTGTGTTTAGTGATACATAAAATAAATGCACATAATATTTAAAGTAATGATAATTGTTTTGATGATACGTGATATGAGAGTAATCGTGTTGTGTTTGTTTGTGTTAGTGTGTGTGTATGTAATTTGTGTTTGCTGTTTGTTTGCGTTTATGTGTCTATCTGTGACTGTGAAGAGGGAATGTTAAATGACGGATCATTCTTCTTCTGCCATCTTCTTCAGTTCTTAATCGTAGAACTCTACAGAGGAGTAAACGCTTAACACATTTTTTCCTTAATTATAGGGCCTATATATATATATATATATATATACACACACACATATACATACATACATACACACACAGGATGTAACAGGACCTCGCCGACAAAATGGTAAGGATGATAGGCCATGCAGAGAGGATCATTTTTTGCGAAGGAACATATAGTCGCAAACACGTCGTTTATGAGTAATGCGCAGATGAAGGTGTTCACCCGTAAGGGTCGGAATTGAATACAAACAATTGTACACGTATCATTTCATTGGAAAAGATATGTTTTTACAATAAGTGTTCAAACAGTCGACCCTGTGCCTCGTTGCATGCTTGATATTATCGCAGCAACGATCGGCCACCACGGCTGATCATGTCAGGATTATTTTTGACGTCAAAATACTTATTGTTTGAACACTTATTATAAACACATGTCATTTTTTAATAAAATGATACGTGTATAATTGTTTGTATTCAATTCCGACCCTTATGGGTGAGCACCTTCATCTGCGCATAACTTATAAACGACGTGTTTGCGACTATATGTTCCTTCACAAAAATGATCCTATCTCCATGGCCTATTATCCCTATAATTTTGTCGGTGAAGTCCTGTTACACTCTATTTTTTTTTTTTGCCAACATACTGGGAACACTCTGTGTGTTTTATAGAAAGTTTCCATGACACACTCTCATTCCCCATACATTGGCACATGCTTTACCCAACGCAGTCTATGGGACTTAACCGTTCTTACTAATCTGGTTTCATATAATGATCATATACCTCACCATTGCTTAGTTTTATCCACATTTCTCTCTCTCTCCCTCTCTCTCTCTCTGTCTGTCTCTCTCTCTGTCTGTCTCTCTCTCTGTCTGTCTCTCTCTGTCTCTCTCTCTGTCTCCCTCTCTGTCTCCCTCTCTGTCTCCCTCTCTGTCTCTCTCTGTCTCTCTCTGTCTCTCTCTCTGCCCCTCTCTCTCTCTCTCTCTCTCTGTATCTCTCTCTGTCTCTCTCTGTATCTCTCTCTGTCTCTCTCTCTCTGTATCTCTCTGTATCTCTCTCTGTATCTCTCCTCTCTCTCTCTCTGTCTCTCTCTGTCTCTCTCTCTGTATCTCTCTCTATCTCTCTCTCTCTATCTCTCTCTCTCTATCTCTCTCTGTCTCTCTATCCTATCTCTCTCTCTCTCTCTCTCTATCTCTCTCCTCTCTCTCTCTCTCTCTTTCTCTATCTCCCTCTCTCTCTCTTCCCTCTCTCTCTCTCTCTCTCTCTCTCTCTCTCTCTCTCTCTCTCTCTCTCTCTCTCTCTTCCAAACATTTCACTAATATCTCTATTCAAATACTCGTAATATTTTCCCCTCTGTTAGAGACCATGTTTCGGATCATTTTTTTTTGTGTTCTTTCATTGATATTTTTAAATGTCTGACCTAGTTTTTGACAATAGAATAATATCAAGAATTCATTGTATTTAATATATAACTAGCATATGTTGCCACTTAGATAATAGTTCTTTACAAAAAGGAAACTTGAACATTAATGTAACTTCAGAAAATACTATACGGTACGTAATTATAAATGGTTGACAGTTTTCATTACATTAAAGTGTATTATTAACAAGGAATCCAATATTAAATAGGTTTAAAAGGCCTAATTCTTATTTTATATATAGAATGATAGGATGATCTTGATTAAACATTTAGACATTTTTTTCTTGTGGAATATTCATAAAAGAATATCATTATGAAAACGCTGCGCCGTACTGAAAATTTTGATATATATTTAATTATTAAACAGATAAAATTACTTCTGTGGCGATATATATATAAAAACATTCTGGGAAATTATAAGCTGGACCTCTATATCCTCTTCATTAAATATTGATGTATTGCAACTGACAAAAACAAATACGCAATTCATATATCAATGTGCTAGTAAAATATAATGCTGGTATATTATAACAAGTTCTAATGTCGTTGTTTTTCTTTGAAAAGGTTATACATTTATACATATCTAGTAATTTGTTACCTATATAAACTAAAAGTACTCGCTGTGGTCTCGAGGTAGCGTGCTGCCTTGTCACGCAGGGGGTCCGGGTTCGATTCCCGGTAGTGACAGCTCCTGGATGAGGGTTTTTCGGGTTTTTTCCTCACCTGTAAGAAAAATGTCGGGAAGCTTAGGGCCCAATGGTCCCCGAAAATCATCCGGCCATCTTTATCATCCTTATCACTATCATCATCATCCTTCACCGGTGTGGAAAGCAACGGGAAGCTACCACACCTATAATTCCCTAGTAAAGCTGCAAAAACATAGTATGAAAATGCTATGATTACAGTGAACGACCTGCCCCTGAGCAGAATTACTATGGATGGATAAAGTAAAAATGCAAAATTAAAATAATTGAATTGTATTAAGGGGCTGATGGGTGAAAAATTGACCATTTAAGATCAAAATTGGCATTTTTTGTACTAAAAAATAGCCTGTACTCTAATGTATATATTGGCAACGTTTCAGAGGCTTATGACGCTTCTAAGTACCCTAAAGTGCTGATTAGGCCTGTATGTTACATTCTATATTTAAACTGCATGCAAATTTTTAAACTTGTTTTTCCACACTTTTATTTTCACTGCATTTTTGTGCATTCAAAATTAAATGGAATTCACAAATTGTATCCTAGAATGTTCACATTTTTACTGCATGTCCTAAAAACAAGAAGTAACAAAGTAGTGTCTGGGTTTTATTATTGAAGCAGTATTATAAGAAATAAAATAATAAAATGCATGCAATTATTAATATTTCTTTTTTGTAATTACACGCATCAGGTACTTTTTTCTCTCTCTTTGTGTTCATTTTATAAGAATTCTAATGCATGATGTTTTTCTAAATATTTTAGGTGTCTTGTAAAAGGAACTAAAAATTTGTGGAACCTATTTAATTATAATATATGCAATTTTTTTAAATATAATATTTAATAACTCATAAAATAAATGTTTCGAAATAATGAAAATTAAACACATCATTATCTATCACGCAGTGAATGTTTGTACAAAACCTCAAGTCTCTAGCTCAAAAAATGTAGAAAATATAAATTTCACCCATCACCCCCCTTAAATATAATTTTAAATTTTGAAACTGCTTAAGAAATGATCACGTTCGTATAAACCTATCAGTTCATTCGCGATTAAAATTAAAATAATAATGCCTTCCAAGGATGTTTCATTCTAAAATAGTCCTAATTTATTATTTAACTCTCTCTCTTTCTCTCTCTCCCTCTCTCTCTTTCTCTCTTTCTCTCTATTTAACCTATTATTTCGTATACTCTTACGTATCCAAAGCCACACAGGCCTTAGTGGTATACAACCTGCCGGGAGAAGATTTGAAGTTTCGATCACATGGATAATGTTTTAATCTTACAAGGGCATGAAGGACCTTGATGGCTGAGTGAAAAGGCCACGTTTTAGACAAAACACTTGTTTAATAAAAGTTACACCAATCATTCCAAGATACATATAAAATAAAATATATCATCATCATCATCATCATCATAGTACATTCACGAATTTAGGCCATTTGTTGACCTGTTTCGGCCTTAGAGAAACGCCATCCAGAAGTATTTTGAGTGGACGTCCTGGTCTTCTTCTTTCTGCAGGTTGATATCTTAACATTTGTTTGGGTATCCTGTGATCTTCTATTCGATGAACATGTTGCATCCACCTTGACTTATAATCAGAAATTTTGTTTTCTAAAGGTTCCATGTGTTATTCTTCTAAGATGTCTTCATTCTTTTGTGATATAGTAGTGTGTATCCTGCAGTCCTCCGAAGGTATCTCATTTCAGTAGATCTAAGTCTCTGTATATCCTTCGGTTTCAACGTCCATACTTCGCTACCATACAAAAGAGTTGGAAGAGCCAGTGTTTTATACACTGGCTCTTCCAAAATATGTATAATATGGATTATTATGACGATTTCCAGAGGCTTCGGTCATAAAGTTCCCCGATTTTATCGTAAAGATAAGAAAAACAGCTAAAAAATCTCACCCACGAAACTTGTCCCGACCGGAAATAGAATTCTGACCACCTCATTCGACGTTACTACTGGACCACAGCGGTCAACAATTTACGTATTTCAATAGTTATTTATTTTATGAAAAACAAATAATAAATTATCAACTTATTTATCTCAAAATAATAATAATAATAATAATAATAATAATAATAATAATAATAATAATAATAATAGTGAACTACGTAGTCTTTATAAGAACAGTTAAGTCTCGTATACTGCGATGAGCAGGATATATGGCACGAATGGGGGATGTAAGACGTGCATGGAAGCTTGTTGTAGGAAAACCAGATGGAAAACGCCCAGTTGGTAGACCAAGAATGAGGTGGGAGAATAACATGAACTATGATTTGAGGGAAGTAGATTATACAGGGAATGATTGGAAAACATTAGCTGAGGATAGGGATGTATGGAGAGCTTATGTCCGCGCGGCCATGAACCTACGGGTTCGATAGTGCCAGATGAGGTAGTTAATAATAATAATAATAATAATAATAATAATAATAATAATAATAATAATAATAGTCGAATTTGATTTAAAGTGACATTGTTAATACCAGAAGATCTTATATTCCACTCAACGATAATATCAGATAGCATAAAGAATTCAATAAAAATTGGAGTATGAGAAGTATCACAAACAGACTTCTTAGAAAATTAGACTTGTATACTTCGCGAACTGTAAACTGGCTGGTGGGGACCGTTACTTGGATATGGGAAAAAGGGACTGAAAATCGCAAGAACGTGTGGAGAAAAATGAGGAGGAGGTACTTAGATGTAAACCAACAAGATACCTTCGCCGAATGTACAGGAAAACGCTCACTGTGTTTACAAAGAGACCTAAAACACGTCTGGGGAAAATAATCGTATATACTCAACCTAGGATTTAAGGAGAGATCAGGGCTTGCTTGGTTTAGGCTAGGGGCATGGAAATTTCTAAAAATTAGCGACGATCACGATATGCGAATATGTCCAATGTGCGGGAACTTTGAAGATGAGATACATATATTAGGAAAATGTAATGATTTAGAATATTGGAGACGTCAGTTATTACCGGAAAGATTTCTAAATTCAAATCGGGAAAGATTGGCATGCTACGAGTTATTGGTAAATCCAGAAAATTGGATAAAACCTCGGTAAATTTCTGGACAAAACGCGAAAAATAAGGACAACACTCATTCATGAATAAATATATGTTATCAAAATGCAATACCATTAATTATTAACAATTATATATAAATTAATTAGTGTATAATGCTGTTGTGTTATTATTTAATTGTAATATTAATGTGTTTTCTTTATGTAATTGTAATGTTAATGTTTTTTTTAGTGTATAATGCTGTTGTGTTATTACTTAATTGTAATATTATTGTGTTTTCTTTATGTAATTGTAATGTTAATGTTTTTAGTGTATAATGCTATTGTGTTATTATTTAATTGTAATATTATTATTGTGTTTTCTTTATGTAATTGTAATGTTATTGCTATTGTGTTATTACTCAATTGTAATATTATTGTGTTTTCTTTATGTAATTGTAATGTTAATGTTTTTAGTGTATAATGCTATTGTGTTATTATTTAATGGTAATATTTTTATTGTGTTTTCTTTATGTAATTGTAATGTTATTGCTGTTTTTGTTTATTTTTCTTTACACTAGTACCAATTATTACTTTATTGTAACGGACTGTCAACAGCACGTACGGCTTACTGCCCGTGCGACCCATATTTGTAAATAATATTGTAAATATCTTACTTTTTGTCTAATAAAGTCCTACTGCTACTACTACTACTATATTTGTCTATTTGTCGTCTTATAGCCTAAGGGCTACCTCTTACTTCAAAAAATTAACGACGATCACGATATGCGAATATGTCCAATGTGCGGGAAATTTGAACATGAGATACATATATTAGGACAATGTAATGATTTAGAATATCGGAGACGTCAGTTATTACCGGAAAGATTTCTAAATTCAAATCGGGAATGATTGGCATGCTACGAGTTATTGGTAAATCCAGAAAATTGGATAAACTTGGGTAAATTTCTGGACAAAATGCGGAAAATAAGAACAACATTCATTCATGAATAAATATATGTTACCAAAATTAATTCTTAATAATTATATATAAATTAAATAATGTATAATGCTATTGTGTTATTATTTAATTGTAATATTACTGTGTTTTCTTTATGCAATTGTAATGTTATTGTTTTTTAGTGTATAATGCTATTGTGTTATTATTTAATTGCAATATTATTGCGTTTTCTTTATGTAATTGTAATGTTATTGCTTTTTTTGTTTATTTTTCTTCACACTAGTAGCAATTATTGCTTTATTGTAACGGACTGTCAACAGCACGTACGGCGTAGTGCCCGTGCGACCTATATTTGTAAATAATATTGTAACTATCTTACTTTTTGTCTAATAAAGTCCTACTACTACTACTTTACATTCAAACCCCTACACTCTAATTCAACCCAGGAAGTTACTACAGACCTTATGGGCTATGCCAGTGTCCTCCTACGTACGGAGGGTAGATGTTGCCAAACTCATAATAACTAAAGTCCGGATGTTAAGCACTTAAAAATTCAAAATAGGCAGGAAAAAGTCACTAAAATCGTTATTATAAGCACTAAAAAATTCAAAATAGGCTCTTACAAAAAATGGAATACAACATACATTTTTACAGAATATAAACATATGCTATCAGTAGAATATGAAGATATCAGAGATGATTTTGAAACTTTTTTGCCTTTTTACAAAGAGCATGTATGTTTTGCAGTGTGTACGTGCTGCGAAACATGACACTTTTTTCGCGCAATTCACTGAAATGTTACACACTTTGCAAAACGATATTGAACCGTCACTTGAGAATATTTCCGCACCAAATTATTTCACGAAATTGTTCAGTTTGCCTTACTGTTTACTGTTGTTCGTTCTTTAGGCATCTTAAAACAACTGTTCTAAAGGAATAAAAAAGCCACATACACTTGTCGCACCACTTTGTCTTTGAAGCACCTGTCTGTGAATGAGGACCACAGAATGATTATAGTGTTACCAACATCAAAAATATTTCCAGTCACTTAAAGGTTTCTATGCAATGACATATGCCATGAAGGCTGTCCACTTCATTAAAATACTAAGTTAACTTTGAGAAAAAATGGCAAATAGGCATTTATAGGCATTGTAAGCTGAAATAGGCATTTATAGACAAAATGAACGTCATGGAAAACACCTCTAGGGTCGTTGGTATGAACTTACATGAAGTCGCTTTTACAATATCTATAATAAATAATTGTAGGCACTTTCCCTAACATCCGGTCTCTAATAATAACGGTATTTGTTTGTTTAGAGAGGATGGAGGGGCGAGGTTAGTAGTACTTTTTCCAAATCTATGTACTATACATTTAAAAAAACATTGTTTTTTTCTTTTACGGCATGCAAACTAGTTTATAGTAAATATGAGAGTCGACATTTTCACACAGGATAGCACATATCCACACGAGCTCAGTGACAAGTGTTGACTGTTTTTTCTTTAAGAGGGGGTGGCTTGGACAGCTACAACTTACAACTATGTACCTGCTGTGTTACAATTTTCAGTTTTATATAAGGATTTTTCTCAAGAAAATACTGTTAAAATGGCAACCCAGTTCCCTATTCCAAACACACAGTAACTTCCTGGGTTGAATCTGACTGTAGTATAGACCTGAAAGAAAAACGTTGTCTCGGCTGTTTTTATCACTGGTAATGTAGTTCCTGTCGTGTTCAACACGCGATGATTTATAAGTTGTAAGTTTGCTTAACTTAGAATCGTTTCTAACAAATTTACATTTGAAATGCGTCTTCACTAATAACAGATGTCGATATTTTTAAGTCTTTTTTTTTTAAATGTACCAGGTTGTCTTTCGACATTCCTGGTGTTCTCTCTTGACATGGCATACTTGTAACCCACTTCTGAGGTTGGGACGCCTGGAAGGCGGGGTTACGTTGCCCCGATGATATGATGGGTGATGATGATGATGATAGTGGTGCGCCAGTAGAGTCCCTAATCCTAAGCTTAATCTAAGATGAATATGAATGATAATGATTGCGATGGCCATATGATTTCGGGGACCGTTTGGGCCTTAAAATTTTCCTGACATTTGTCTTACAGGTGAGGAAAAACCTCGATCAAAACCTCACCCAGAAAAACTGTCCCGACCGGGGATCGAACCCGGGCCCGCTGCGTGACAAGGCAGCACGCTACCTCGAGACCACAGCGTTAAGTCTTGTTTCCCCAATACAACAATGACTTCACGGACACAATATTTCAGAGTGTGTGAGCTGTATACATATAATTGTCCAATGAAGCTTCATATTTTATGTTTTACTGTACCCGCTCGAACTCATCTTCTAGATCCATATTTGGTTCGTCTTCCGGGCTTATAGGCCGTGGTCTGTTTGTCTTCTTACTCGACGTTTCGTCTACTGCTGCGGTAGACCTCATCAGGAGATACTGCGTGCTCTCTGTGAACTCCTCAACAGTCGGCTGCAGACTGGCTGGTGGTTGGAAACTGTCTCTCTTTTTATAGCTAAACCCTGGGTGGTGGGGGGGTTTTCTGCGTTTGCTGTTGTGCCGATTGCAGAAGTCATAGGCTTCGTTGTCTTGTTATGCAGTGCTGGGATCCAAATTTTGTTTATCTTCATGGTTTCTTCTTTTTTGTTGAAGGAATTTTTATGTTTATATATTTCAATGGCTTCTCTGTATAGTCTGGTGTAGTAATGTGATGTTTGTGATAATACCTGAGTATCTTCGAATCTTATAATATGTTGTTGGTTGTTCATCAAGTGTTCCGCTACGGCCGATTTTTCATTTTGTTTTAGTCTGCAGTGTCTCATGTGTTCTTGTAATCTTGTGTTGATCATTCTTTTTGTTGTGCCGATGTACACCTCTCCACAACTGCACGGGATACGATATATACCGGCATGACTTAAAGGATCTCTAGTGTCTTTGGCTGGGCGAAGTATATTGCTGATTTTTTGTGTTGGTTTGTAGGTTGTTGATATGTTGTATTTCTTTAATAGTCGTCCAATTTTCTCTGTTGTTGTTTTGATATAAGGTAGGAAGACCTTACCATTTGTCTCTTCCTTGTTTTCGTTTTCGGACCTATATTTCTTGGGATTTATGGCTCGACGAAAATCTGTTTTGCTGTATCCATTGATTAGAAAAGCTGCATGGAGATGATTGATTTCCTCTTGCAGATACTGTGGTTCCGAAATCCTTTTGGCTCGTTCAACCAGGGTTTTTATTATCCCATGTTTTTGTCTCGGATGGTGGTTAGACGCCTTTAAGTCATGCCGGTATATATCGTATCCCGTGCAGTTGTGGAGAGGTGTACATCGGCACAACAAAAAGAATGATCAACACAAGATTACAAGAACACATGAGACACTGCAGACTAAAACAAAATGAAAAATCGGCCGTAGCGGAACACTTGATGAACAACCAACAACATATTATAAGATTCGAAGATACTCAGGTATTATCACAAACATCACATTACTACACCAGACTATACAGAGAAGCCATTGAAATATATAAACATAAAAATTCCTTCAACAAAAAAGAAGAAACCATGAAGATAAACAAAATTTGGATCCCAGCACTGCATAACAAGACAACGAAGCCTATGACTTCTGCAATCGGCACAACAGCAAACGCAGAAAACCCCCCCACCACCCAGGGTTTAGCTATAAAAAGAGAGACAGTTTCCAACCACCAGCCAGTCTGCAGCCGACTGTTGAGGAGTTCACAGAGAGCACGCAGTATCTCCTGATGAGGTCTACCGCAGCAGTAGACGAAACGTCGAGTAAGAAGACAACCAGACCACGGCCTATAAGCCCGGAAGACGAACCAAATATGGATCAAGACGCCGGCCGTGAAAGCCTACAATTATATATCATCTTCTAGACTTTAATTCCCCTAACAACATTACGGAAGCGATATAAATTATGGAGTTCATCATTATGAAGTTATCTCCATTTCCATTTTCATCTCTTATGAGACCGATCATATTTTCGAATATTTTACTTGTACGGTAATTTTTAATATATTTCTCAATAGGGCATGTATAACAGTATATTGCGATAAGAGTACGGCAAACACTTGATATGGCTTGCGCACAGTTTTTTTTAAATTTCCGAGATTCCATTATGTGTTTACCACACGAGTACTGCATACTATTTTTGCACTATGTGTATTTATTTTAATAATTAAGATATTAGCTAACATATTAATAAATATATATATTTTTTCCAAATGCCCCAGGTTTGTCTTTCGACATTCCTGGTTTCTCTCCTGGCATGGCGTACTTGTAACCCACTTCTGAGGTTGGGGCGCCTGGAAGGCGGGGTTACGTTGCCCCGATGATATGATGGGTGATGATGATGGTGCGCCAGGAGAGTCCCTAATCCTAAGATGAATATGAATGATGATGATTGCGATGGCCATATGATTTCGGGGACCGTTTGGACCTTAAAGTTTTCCTGACATTTTTCTTACAGGTGAGGAAAAACCCCGATAAAAACCTCACCCAGAAAAACTGTCCCGACCGGGGATCGAACCCGGGCCCGCTGCATATATAAATGAAGATAAATGTTAGATTTCAGAATGAGTTTTGGCTATATGTATTGCTATGGAGAAATAATAAGTATTGTTGGTGTTGTCGCCATCTTATGTTTGTTAAAACTGTAAAACCAATTTGATTTGTGATTTATTTTTTATTATGGTTTAAATATCTTGGATATTATCTCTCTATATGGGATGAAAAAGATATCCCTGAAAAAATTACTAGTTATAATAAAAGTTTAGGAATTATTAATCAAGTTATGAAACCATCCCTTGTACAAAAAAACACCAGATTACGTTTATATAACACTTTGGCTAGACCAGTGTTGATCTATGGTAGTGAAGCATGGGCACTAAGAAAACAACATGAAAGCAGAATAACGGCTTGTGAAATGAGATTCATGCGCAGAACAGCGGGTTACACCAGATGGGATCGGAAAAGGAACACAGATATCTTAAAAGAATTGAAGACTACGCCAATTTTGGAATATATTAAACAGTACCAACTAAATTGGAAACACCATCTTGAAAGAATGAGTTCAAATCGGATCCCCAAAGCTGTTTATAATTATATACCAAGAGAACGAAGATCACTGGGCCGTCCTATGAAACACTGGAGGGAAACTTTTCTATAGGATCGTAACAGGCCTTGGCCTAATACTTGGAAGGAAGAAGAAGAAGATTTCTGATTATGGAGAAAGTTTTAGACAATGTGTATAGTGATGATGAAATAGAAGATGCGTGGAAAGCTGGATGTGATGAATTAATATCAAAACTAATACAAATTGCAGTATCACTGTCAATATTTCGAAATAAATGTTTTTACTAACCGCACCAGTGCTTTTGGTTATTTTTAAAGTATTGAGATTTCTTTTGTTTTCATAGCAACCAAGATTGTATGCGGGAATGTCAAATTACAACACACATCAATAATAACAAGAAGTATACAATGTTAGTTACAAAGTGCAAAAAAATTACAAAGAGGTAACACAAATAAGATCCTACATTGCTAGGGTCCGTTACGGTGCGGCGGTCCTGTGCGTTTTCGATCGACATAATATAAATGTATCTTTCCAGTGTGAAATAAAACAAATGTACGTTAACTGTTTTTCTAATCGACCATGAGCAGAATTCCCATTGGCTTAATTAAATAAACGATACTTCCCGTCTTGTTTTATTTGTTTATTTATCTTTATTCACCGCTGTGGACTCGGGGTAGAGTCGGTGCCTCGAACGCGGCGAGCCCGGGTTCGATCCTGATGTGAAGGTTTCCTGAGTGATGTAAGACAAACGACAGGAAACTTTAAAGCCCAACGGTCCCCGCACATAATCTGGCCATCATTATCGTATTCGCCATGTTCAGTATGCATGTGAATATGAATTGTGTGTTTCGTCTTAATATTGTGTTGTCTCGGAGGGGGCCCGGACATTGAGCTGATAACTCATTCGTGGAGAACTTCCATGTACTTCTGTAGTCATAAAAGTATGTATGATGCATAGTTTAAAATCCATCTCCTGGCAGCAAGTAAGTTACTGTACTGTAAAACACGAGAGGCATGTGAAATGTAAAGGTACCTATAAGGCGAGAGGTTAAACTGCATTAATGAAATGGAATTTATTTTTGAGTCCACCGCTGTGGTTTCGAGGTAGCGTGCTACAATGTCACACAGCGGGCCCGGGTTCAATCCCCGTTCGGGACAAGTCGGGTGATTTATTTTTGGGGGGGGGGATTTCCTCACCTGTAAGACAAATATCAGGATAGTTTAAGGTTCAAACTGTCCCCGAATATCATCTGGCAATCATTATCATCAATATCATGTTCACCTCGTTAGATTAAGTTTAGGTTTAAGGCCTCTCCTGGCGCATCATTACCCATCATATCATTGGGGCAGCGTAACCCCGTCTTCCAGGCGCCCCAACATCAAAGTCGGTTACAATACGCCAATGTCAAGAGAGAATACCAGAAATGCCGAAATGACAAACTGGTGGCACTGAAAAAAAAATGTGTAAGGAAATGCTTGCAATTGCTATGTATAGGCCTAATATTTTCATATCCTGAAGAAATATTAAATACCGGTAGGCCTACTGATATTTTATTGCTACGAGTTATTGCTAAATCCAGAAAATTGGATAAACCTCGGTAAATTTCTGGACAAAACGCGGAAAATAAGGACAACACTCATTCATGAATAAATATATGTTATCAAAATGCAATACCATTAATTCTTAACAATTATATATAAATTAATTAGTGTATAATGCTATTGTGTTATTATTTAATTGTAATATTATTGTGTTTTCTTTATGTAATTGTAATGTTATTGATTTTGTTGTTGTTTATTTTTCTTTACACTAGTAGCAATTATTACTTTATTGTAACGGACTGTCAACAGCACGTACGACTTACTGCCCGTGCGACCCATATTTGTAAATAATATTGTAAATATCTTACTTTTTGTCTAATAAAGTCCTACTACTACTACAATTTACCCTTAAACGATCTAATTATATAAATTCCCAAAAACTAAATATAACAAAAAATATTAACATAAGCTCTGATAGGAAACACTTGAGCTCACCACTGTCAATATGTGACAACAAATGTTCACAGACAGACATGTTGCGGTCATGTAGAAACCACTAAATTCCACATTAGCGTGGCAGTCGTATCGCCATGGCAACTAATCCTTCTCTAATTCTGAACAATAACTAACCAACCAATAAACATTTTCAACCATTACTATAAGATATTAAGTCGGTCCCGATAGACTAGTAATTACCATATTTGCATCTGGTTCCGAGATTCGGGAGTTTAAACACGACCGTGGTCGATGATTTTTTGACGTTCAAAATTTTCGAAAGTGAATTGTCAACCGTTGCGTGGCGTAACCTACTTTGAAATTTCTTCCAGAAGAATCAGATCTGGTGACCCAGCTGGTCATGGAACATAATCACTACAACCAATTCATATTTGCTTTAACTGTTCATAAAGGTATTCTTCCCCAATATTCACTGCAAAATGTGGTGCCGCCCCATTATTTTAAAACCATATACGCCTGCGAATTATCAGTGGTAAGGAGGTCTTTCCACAAAACGAAAATAGTATATTTCGATCCGAGGTTGGGAAGTGGTTTTTACAGAAGCGAGAAAAATGTTTAAAAATCGAATGATAGTGAGGTTTTTAATTTCCGAGATTCTGTAAAACACTTCACAAACGTACGTTGTACATTATTTTTTGCGCAAAGATATTTTCAAAATAATAAATAATAGTAAAATAACATCTTTGTTGGAAATACTTGCGGTCATTATAAACAACTTACCAACTTTAACAGTGTGGACAATGTTTATTAGTTGTAACAATAGGAAGCCGTGACACCAATCAGTGAGAAAATGGCGGTAAGTACGTATTTATTGTTTTATATTTTTTCAAATAAAGTTCAGTTAATTTAAAATGCAGTAATTTGTTTCTTATAGTGTATATTAACACTACCCTTTGGATATTTTTTTGTATATACATTGTACCTAGTATACATAGAGGGCAGTGGTTTTACTTCCCACACGCGGTTTGTAATATGTAATATTACAGTATAGTTATTTAGGATGCCAACCCCGAAATGTAGGAAGTTGAACTTTCAATCATGGTCGCCACTGCTGTAAGTAAGACAAAACGCACTATCGCGCAAAAAAAAAGAAAAAATATATATATTACTCGGTAATGAACCACCAGAGAGCATGAGTTCCTAATATCAAAACACTAAAAAAATCCCTAAATAATTTGGGAAGTTTTATCGGTAGAATTTGGATTCACTCTGTATTTATTAATCGTCAAATGGTGCCTTTTATGGCTACCACAGTACCTAAATCTGTATTTCATGTTGGAAGATTAAAGAAAGATAAAGACTGTTTTACTAAACCAAAGAACTGCATATAACGATGTAAAACCCTTTTATTCCATTGAGTTATAAAATACTTAAGTACATAAATAAAACTAAAAACCTGTAAAGAGTGTTCTTACAGTGCTCTTTTGATATCAATAATAAGTGTATTTGACTTTGTTCTAACAACACATTCATCAAGTGGACTGCTTTTGTTTTATATGCAAATGAGGCAAGGGATGCAGGCTATTCAAATTTACTTTATGATATGACCATATTAATCTCCACTGCTTCTCAGTTTGTTTTTGTATCAAGTAAATTACGTTAACCTAAATACAGAAATCTACCAAATTATTTTATTCGTTCGATATATTTTGTAGAACATTGAAACACATTATATAGAGTTTAAAAAATAATCAAGAAATGTATTTTATTTTTTTCCTGTTAAACTATAAAAATATAGACTTAGGATATCGGAGTCAAAATAACTTTAAAATAATATTATTAGTGAATATTTAAATTTTTAATTGAATCATGGAAATTTCCAATTAAATATTCTATTATTTTGAACAAAGTGTACGACTACAATAAAACGCCAAAGTTAAATTTCTCAGACTATTTAACTCATGCCACAAATGCTAGTCAATGACCAATCACGTTTCAATGAATGTTGTTTTACAACCAATGACAGTCGTGTTTCAACTCGCTCTTTATCGATTTCTCTTTATCAGCTCCTGCTTTTATGATAAAGAAAGCTCCTCCTTTTTAATGTTCTGAACAGGTCAAAGCATCAATTTTCTCCAACAAATACATTGAATATAGCAAATAATGAAAAGATTCCTTGATTTTACTGAGTTGTTTCTAAAAAATAAATGTATAACCCGTAATGTTGATTATGCTATATAGTTTGATGTGTTTCATTATTTCTCCACTTGGGTGCACTCTTACAATATTACGATCTTATTTGGCAATAAATAATATGATCAAGCAGCAGTGAATGAACATAACCTCACATTTCTGATTTGTTTTCAAACATCGCTGTTTACATTAAATGTATAAACATTTTAAAATAACTATAGTTAAACAATGATTTTGTGAGTAAACAGCTTAATTTTATTCGTTAAATAGTCCTAACAAATGCCACTCTAGATTTCCAAATTATCTAGATAAATTGGAAATCACTCGTGGCATTACTTATGATTATTTTTGTATCAAGTAAATTACGTTAATCTAAATATAGGAATCTACCAAATTAATTTATTCGTTTGATATCTGTAGACCAATGCAACACATCGATGTATATCGAGTTTCAAAGTTAATGAAGGATTTGGATATTTTTCTTTCCTATTAAACTATGAAAATGTAGAATTAAGATTTTCGGGTAAAAATAATTTTGAAATATTTATTGGTCTATATTTAAATTTTCAATTGAATCATATCAATTTCCAAATACATATTCAATAATACTATAATATTCAATACTACTATAGTAAAAGCCAAAGTTAAATTTATCAAAATTTTAATAGACTATTTAACTCATGTCGCAAATGGTAGTCAATGACCAATCACGTTTCAATGAATTCTGTTTTACACCAATGACAGTCGTGTTTCACCTCGCTCTTTATCGATTTCTCTTTATCAGCTCCTGCTTTTGTAATAAAGAAAGCTCCTCCTTTTTTCATATTCTGAACATGTTAGACCATTATTTTTCTCCAACAAATACATTGAATATAGCAAATAATGAATAGATTCAGTGATTTTACTGAGTTGTTTATTCAAAATATAAATGATTAACCTATAATGTTGATTATAATAGTCTGATGTGTTTCATTATATCTCCACAAGAGTGCATTCTCACAATATTGCGATCCTATTTGACAATAAATAATATGATCGAGTTGTAGTGAATATACATAACCTCACATTTCTAATCTGTTTTCAAACATCGCCGTTTACATTAACTATATAAATATTTTAAAACACCAGTAACTATATTCAAATAATTATTTTTAGTAAAGAGCTTAATTTTATTCGTTAAATATCCCTAACAAATGCCACTCTTGATTTCCAAATTCTCTAGATAAATTGCAAATCACTCGTAGCATTATTTATGATAACATTACAGGATTTAACTTGAATAATTATAAATAGAGGTGAAAAGGGTCTAAAAACTTTAATTATTAAAATATTTTGGCATGGTAGAGCTAGAAATTCGTTGGCCCAACAGTCGCCAGCTGATCTCTCATGCATATGTGTTAATCACAAAGGTAGACGATCATCCAGCCAATATAGGGGCGAGATGTGGTCAGCATGTCGGATCTCACAGCCATTATAGCTGATTTTATTGACTTTTTAACAAACCAAATCATGTAAAGGTTTCATATACCAATTTTTTGGTTCCTCTGAGATCAAAGAAAATGCAGGCCTATTATTTACTAATACTAACAAAATTTATATCAAATTTCGTTGAGGTGAATAGTCGTAAAATTAAAATATTTAACTTTCGGCAGGAGCTGTCATCTTCTCATCATCATCATCATCATCATGAACAAATTCGTTTTAGGCCATGTGGCCGCTGTCATCTTCTATTGTGTTAAAATGCTGTATCTATAATATTAACTGTTAATATTTTAAATGCATTTTAATAGAGTTGAGGCCGACGGCATCAGCCTAAAGGTATATATTTTAATGTTTATTTTATTATTTTTATTTACTATTTAATAAACTGATGTCAAATTTTGAATTCACGTAAACCGTAGTTAAATATACCTGTATATATACAGATTTTCAATGTTTACACATCTTTCTGTTCCTAAAATGTTATTTTCTCCCTCCACTCGTCTCTGTCTATCCACTCCACGCCCTCTAGTCTTCTTGTTCTCATTCCAGCTCTTATTTCTTGCATCCACAAGTTTCGAGGTCTTCCTTTCCTTCTTTTTCCAGGTGGACACCATTCCAATGTTTTTCTGGGTAACCTTTCCTCTTGCATTCGTCGTACATGTTCATACCATATAATTGCTTATATCTTGTATAATCTACTATTGAATATCTAATATTATTTTTTTCTCGTATGACAGTATTTCTTATTTTTTCTAATTTTGAACATCTTGCTGCTCTCCTTATGAAATTCACTTCTATCGATATAAGTTTTTGTTCTAAGTTTTTGTTGAATTTCCAAACTCCAGCTCCATATGTGACAGTTCTTCTCTCTTATGAATTATATATTTGCAACTTATTTTTTCTGGTTATACGTCTGTTCCATAAGACTACATTCATCATTACTGTTATTGCTCTGCTTTTATTTATTCTATTCTTAATATTACTTTCTTGTTTATGTTCTTTATCTACTTTTACTCCCAGGTACTCAAATTCATCACATCCTCTAATATACCCCTTTTGATCTTATAATATTAAATCTTCGGTTTCTGGTCCACATCCCATATATTTTCTAAATTTATTTTTAACCCCCAGTTTTCGTATTCCTGAACATAATTTAGCAATTATTATCTGGTCATCCGCGAATAATAATGTATATATTGTATTTGTTGATCCATCTCGAACTATATATATATATATATATATATATATATATATATATATATATCCATAGTAATTCTGCCCGAGGATAGGTCCTTCACTCTAATCACTTTGCAGCTTTACTAGGGAATTATAGATGTGGTAGCTTCCCGTTCTTTCCACATCGGTGAAGGATGATGATGATAAAAATGATGATGGCCGGATGATTTTCAGGGACCGTTGGGCCCTAAGCTTCCTGACATTTGCCTTACAGGTGAGGAAAAACCCCGAAAAAACCTACCCAGGGGCCTGTCCTGACCGGGAATCGAACCCGGGCCCGCTGCGTAACAAGGCAGCGCGCTACCTCGAGACCTCAGCGGTGGACCTCCTAGCTATTTTAGTTACATCTATTTCCCACAAATACCAGTGAGCGACATCGCCTCAAAGATATTTCTAGTAGGTAACTAAGTATTATTTAAACGGGCATGACGGAAAATCCTCAGATTCAGAGCCCACTGGTTAAAGTCCCAGGACCTGTCCTATGGATTTTTGTTTACCCTTTTGCTAAATTTATATAGAAAATGTAATAATAATAATAATATTAATAATAATCTTCTTCTTCTCTTTATTAATAATTTCTCTACAATACAGTAGTTTTCTACAACCGATTCCAAATTTTACTCCTCCATAAATCCCTAATCTCTGCATCACTCTCTGTTAATCCTATGCATTCAATGAATCCACTGTTATTTTGGCCTCTTTTTTCTTCTGTTATCCACCGTTTCAAAATTTAATATCATCTTAGGTATCCTGTCATCTGACGTCCACTTTACGTGTCCAAACCATTTCAATCTTCTTTCTTCATTAACTTGTAGGAAATGTTTTTGAACGTCCATTACTTCCTGATTTAATAATAATAATAATAATAACAGTAATAGTAGTGTCCACCGATGTGGTCTCGAGGAAGCGTGCTGCCTTGTCACACAGCGGGCCCGGGTTCGATCCCCGTTCGGGACAAGTTCCCTGGGCGAGGTTTCGAGGTTTTTCCTCACCTGTAAGACAATGTCAGGATACTTTAAGGCCCAAACAGTCCCCGAACATCATCTGGCCATCATTATCATCAATATCATATTCGCCTAATTAGATTAAGTTTAGGTTTAAGGCCTCTCCTGCGCATCATTACCCATCGCCATCACCCATCATACCATTGGGGCAGTGTAACCCCGCCTTCCAGGCGCCCCAACCTCAGAAGTGGGTTACAATACGCCAATGTCAGGAGAGAATACCTGAAATGTCGAATGACAAACAGGTAGCATTGAACAAAAAAGACAGTAATAATAATAATAATAATAATAATAATAATAATAATAATAATAATAATAATAATAGTAGTAATAATAGTATTAATAATAATAATAATAATATAGATCAATCACTGATAATGTAACTAAATTTTATGAAACATTTGAAAATTGGCTCCTGTTATTTCAACTGATAGCGGCTCTCTCAACACTGAAAGAAATTTCGAAGGTCACAGTACCATTATAGGATACCAGCATTCCATTTCTAGTAGAGTCATAAAATAAAAGGATCTTTAAGAAAATTTCTAGAATTAAATTAGTGGTTGAAAGGATATAAATTTAGAAATATTTAGCATACAGAAAAGGGAATTTGGTAGTTCTGCGTTCCATTAACAAGCTATTCATCTAGAATGATGAAGCAGAATAAGAGAGAAGAACGTAGCACGTGCTGTTGATGCACGTCAGCAGACAATTTGTCTTAATCACAAGTCTGAAATGTTCTTGAATGTTTGCTACATTTCAACATTTCTTCCAATAAGTTCATTGTCCTGCACCTGTTCAAAATGTACTACTAACACCAATGGAGATTGAGTGGAATGGTTAATTCAAAACTACTCAGATTAATATAAATTCAACTTTGTATTTCTGAATATAGTGTGTTTCAAAGTAAAGACCCCATGCATATGGAAGATCTATTCTATAGTGCTCTGCCCTAGGGCAGGTCTTTCACTGCAATCATAGCAGCTGTACTAAGGAATTATAGGTGTGGTAGCTTCCCGTTGCTTTCCACACGGGTGAAGGATGATAACTATGAGCAGATGATGTTCGTTGACCTTTTTTGACCTGACATTTGTCTTACAGGTAAGAAAAAACCCCGGAAAAAATCTCACCCATGAAGCTTGTCCCGACCGGGAATCGAATCCGGGGTGCCTGCTGCGTGACAAGGCAGCACGCTAACTCGAGACCACAGCGGTGGTCATATGAAGGTACGGTGTTTTGTTTAACAACGCTCTTTAACAGCTCAGGCTATTATCGTCTCAATTCAAATCCGGAGAGAATGTGCCAATAATTTTTCCCAGAGTTCCTGACATATCTGTTAACACTCGTATGTGTTTAGATATGTTTACATACATAAATGACAGTAGGTATGAGGGATCTTCCAGATTTGACCTACAGAGAGGGCTTACAAATAATAATAATAGTAATAATAATAATAATAACAATAATAATATACTTATTTTACTGGCACAGTTAAGGCCTTAAGGCCTTGCTACTATTCAACCAGGTTAGAAATAATAATAATAATAATAATAATAATAATAATAATAACAGCGGGTTACACCAGATGTGATCGGAAAAGGAACACCGATATCATAAAAGAATTGAAGATTACGTCAATTTTGGAATATATTAAACAGTACCAACTAAATTGGAAACACCATCTTGAAAGAATGAGTTCAAATCAGATCCCCCAAGAGGACGAAGATCTCTGGGCCGTCCTATGAAACGCTGAAGGGAAAATTGTCTATAGGATCGTAACAGGCCTTGGCCTAAAACTTGGAAGGAAGGAAGGAAGGAAGGAAGGAAGAAGAAGAAGAAGATAATAATTATACTGATGATGATAGCTTTGTATTACCTGAGTGAGATAAGACCTTAAGGCATTGCAACCACTCAACCAGGTTATTAGAAAAGATACAAAAATTACATAGTATATGTACAATATAATTATTATTTGAAATATATTTTTATTTACTCTAGATTTAAATTTAACGTATCAAATATAAAATGTACAAGATAGAAAAATGTGAAAAAAAGTATATTACTGACATAGAATAAATTTAGTTCTGGAGAAATATATATATATATATATATATATATATATATATATATGTGTGTGTGTGTGTGTGTGTGTGTGAGTGTATGTGTGTTTGTGTGTGTGTGTGTTTTCCTGTGTAAAAGCGTGTTAAGTCCAAAATGGGCTAAAATGAAATAAATAATAGTTTTAAAAAACTAAAAGAAGACGCTTTATTAGAAAACTAAAAAAATGAAAAATAATTTTAATTTCCAATACGCTTGGTATAAAATAAAGTGGTCAACAAAAAAAATCATCTCCAACACATATAGAATAAAATTAGAGTTATCATCAAAAAGAAAATAATTTTACCATCAAAAGCGTGGGGTGCTCTATATCAATTAATATATTTGTTAATAAACAGATATTGGTAAAAGTAAGCTCTCTAAGAAGAAAATGTAAAAATCATAAAAAGCACCCCACGCTTTTGATGGTAAAATTATTTTCTTTTTGATGATAACTCTAATTTTATTCTATATGTGTTGGAGATGATTTTTTTGTTGACCACTTTATTTTATACCAAGCGTATTGGAAATTAAAATTATTTTTCATTTTTTAGTTTTCTAATAAAGCGTGTTCTTTTAGTTTTTTATAACTATTATTTACTTTTTATTTTTTAGTTTTAATATTTTACAAAATAAGATAAAAATGTAAATATCTTTCAATTCGATACTAATTTAGTAAGTGCTAAAAGTAATACTATTCTATGAAAAAACCCTCCCAGCCGGATTTGAACCAGCGACGTATGGATTACTGAAATTATATACCACTAAGAGTTCACTGCTCTACCAACTGAGCTCTTACAACGATTGACTAAAAACTCGACAAGTCCGCAACCTATTATACCAGTTTTCACTTTTTTTTATTTTCGGATGATTCTGGCCAGGATTTTAGAAACAAAATATGAAATTATTGTATTGTCACGGGTCCTCTACACGTATACAAAGTTTCAAGTCGATCCAATATTTCTAAGTGGGTGAAAATCGCGTTGAAAGATTCCGTTACATTGATATAAAAACACGTTTTTTGATTTTCTGATGACTATGGCCAGGATTTTAGAAAAGATATATGAAATTATTGCATTGTCACGGGTCCTCTACAAGTATACAAAGTTTCAAGTCGATACAATGTTTCTAAGTGGGTGAAAATCGCGTTGAAAAATTCCGTTACATAGATAGATAGATAGATAGATAGATAGATAGATAGATAGATAGATAGATAGATAGATAGATAGATAGATAGATAGATAGATAGATAGATAGATAGATAGATAGATAGATAGATAGATAGATACATGTCAAGCTAATATAAAGCGTGTAAAAAAAATCAACCGTATTTGAAAAGTATATCTCACACATTCAAGCCACTGAAATTAAATTTTTAAGGTCCGTAGAAGGATGTACACACATGGATAGATTACACAATGAATTAATGACAAATGAACTGGAGATATTTTCAATAGTTGATAAACTAGAAGAGCACAAATACCAATGGAAAGAACATTTAGACAGAATGGACAATACAAGAGTACCCAAAAAAGTCGTCACCTACAAACCACATGGAAAAAGATCTTTGGGACGGCCAAGGAAACGATGGACTTGAGAACGGAACAGGTCGCACTGACCTAATCCTGGAAAGGAAGAAGAAGAAGAAGAAGAAGAAGAAGAAGAATAAGTGTTTGAAAACTAAAATGCCTTTTATCAAATTAATTTTCCATAAATTACGGGTTCAAATCCGGCCGGGGTCGTTGAGCTTTTAGGTTGGAAAAATCGAAGGAACAATCTTCCGGGAGGGACTTTAAGCGGTGGGTCCTAAGTCTGGATATTTCCAGGCTCTTAAAAGCCTGAAAAAAGAGCCCTCTAAGCAAAATTTATCGACCATCATCCAATAATAACTTAGGTTTCCCATTGGGTTGATATACTAACCTCATTCCATTAATGACATCTTTAGGGGAATAAGTGTAACTAAATACGTCTAGTTCAGAAATTTTCTACTAGGGAAGTACCCACATATATATACGATTATTTTCATTGTCTAGTAGGTAGAATCGATGGACGTTTTGTAGAAAAATTTAAAAAAATAATCCTATGGTATTCACTAAAAGCAGCACCACTGATACTGAGGATGATAATATCGATGTTGTAGAACAGAATATGTGCTTCAGCACTAGGTACCTTTATGTCACAGTCTGGCGCCCCTTGCATGAACAGCATCTTATCCATTCTACTTACAATGGATTCAAGCCTTGGTCCTTGAGGATTTCCTTGCACGACTTACATGTTGCCTTATAATATCATAATGATATTGTGAAAAGAAAAATTAATGCCTGAACCAGGAATCGAACCGTGAACCTCTTGTATTCCGTACGAGCGTGCAAGACCACTGCATAATTTTCTTTTCACAATATCATTATAATATTATAATATGATCCATTATTGGAACTGTTTTAAAATAACAGTATTGGAAAATGTTAAATAACATCGATTTCTGCTTATAAAAGTGGTGGTGTAAAGTTCTCATACATAGATACTTCTTAATGAAGCCGGCCGTTGGCGTTGATGGTGACATCAACCTGGCAGCGGAGGAAACGAGAATTATAGATTTTTATATGTAGAAAGAATTGTTAATGTTTGTGCCATGTCTCGAATGGTGTAGTGGTCTTGCACGCACGTCGCAATACAAGAGGTCCACGATTCGATTCCTGGTTCAGACATTATTTTTTTCTTTTCACAATGTCATTATAATATTATAATATCATCCATTATTGGAACTGTGTCCACCGCTGTGGTCTCGAGGTAGTGTGCTGCCTTGTCACGCAGCGGACCCGGGTTCGATCCCCGGTCGGGGCAGTTTTTCTAGATGAGGTTTTTATCGGAGTTTTTCCTCACCTGTAAGACAAATGTCAGGAAAACTTTTAAGACCCAACGGTCCCCGAAATCATATGGCCATTATTATCATCATCATCCTTCACCGGTGTGGAAAGCAACGGGAAGCTACCACACCTACAATTCCCCAGTAAAGCTGCAAGCATAGGATGAAAATGCTATGATTGCAGTGAAGGACCTGCCTTCGGGCAGAATTACAATGGATGGATTGGAACTGTGTTAAAATTACAATATTGGAAAATGTTAAATTACATGTTGCCTGTAATTTATCCAAGAATGCGGAATTAACCTTAATTTTAATCATTAGTGTTATGTACGGATGAGGCAAAGTACGCGCTAGGCTTCCAGCATTTTCGCAATCAACGTGAATGGACAATCCGCGTACAATTGTTGAAACGTCCCTCCAACAAAGATTCCCATCAACGTCTGGCCCCCGGATTTTTTATAACTTCTTGCTAATGCCCTGTATATTTCCCAATCCCCTGACAGGGCGGAGGGATGGTTCTTGCGCAACAGGTTGTCTCCTTTGTTAGGAGATATTCCACTAACATTCTGGAAAGATATTTACTTCATTCATTATCCTCATTTAATTTCTGAATACAAGCCTAGGGACTCTCGACGTCCCAACTCCTTTCTAGAAACGTTAAACTGAATATATATAAAACTGTTATTCTACCAGTTACATTTTATGGATGCGAAACATGGACTCTTACTTTAAGGGAGAAAAGGAGATTACGAGTATTCGAGAATAAAGTTGTTAGGAAAATTCTTGGACCAAGATACATGAACAGACAGGTGAATGGACAAGTCTACACAACAGTGAACTACATGGTATTTATAAGAATCCAGATATAAAAAAATAGTTAAGTCTCATAGACTGCGATGGGCAGGACATGTGGCAAGAATGGGGAATGAAAGACGTGTAGGAAAACCAGAGGGAAAACCCCTAGTTGGTTGACTAAGAATGAAGTGGGAGAATAACATTAACCATGATTTGAGGGAAGTAGATTATACAGGGATTGATTGGAAAACATTAGCTCGGGATGGGGATGTATGGAGAGCTTATGTCCGCGCGGCCATGAACCTACGGGTTCGATAGTGCCAGTGAGTGAGTTAGTTAGTTAGTTATACAAGCATAAACGAGCGTTATCCTAGACACGGAAAGTGTAGATGGGCCACTTCCTTGGCCTAAATGCTCAAGTAATCCGAACCCTTGAATATTTTTTGTGTTTGCGAACATTTAACTGATTGGTATACTCAACAAACTAACAAAACTATCTGACGAACACTATCGAACCCATCGGTTCATGGACACGCGGACCCTAAGCTCTCCATACATCCCTATCCTGAACTAATTTTTTCCAACCATCTCCTATATAATCTACTTCCCTCAAATCATGGTTAATGTTATTCTCCCACCTCATTTTTAGTCTACCAGCTGGCGTTTTCCCTCTGACTTACCTATAAGAACTTTCCATACACCTCTTTAATTTTTATTTAAATTTACAGTGGGTAGGAAACATTATGAGGTATTTACATTAATAAATGAAGTTAGAGAAAATGTTTTAACATCTCACCTCACAAAGTTGCGCGTATAGTATTACTTCCATCTTCAGTCAAATTCCGATGAGTTGGAATTTGACTGAAGATGGAAGTAATACTATACTTTTGAAACCGGTATCGTGAAGACACGCAACTTTGTGAGGTGAGATGTTAAAACATTTTCTCCAACTCATTTATTAACCTCTTTCATCCTTCATTCGTGTCACATGATCTGCCCGTTATAGTCTACGAGACTTAACTGTCATTATATATATATATTGAACAGTATTGGAAAATGTTAAATATATATATATATATATATATATATTTAACATTTTCCAATACTGTTATTTTCAACACAGTTTCAATAATGGATCTTTCCACAATATCATTATAATATATCTATCTATCTTCGGGTTTTTACAGCTGTTGCCGTCTTCCCGTGCCAAACCTCCAAAGCCAACGGTCTCGGGCATCTTCGATGCTTAGCCCTCTAGCTTGCATTACTGTCTTCATTTTTTTCATTCTATGTTAACCTTGGTCTTCCTCTTTTCTTCTTTCTGTTCGGATGCCATTCATATAGTTGCTTCGGCCATCGCTCATTATAATATATATATATATATATATATATCGCTCATTTGCTGCAACAACATCATAATTCAAAATTTGTCGATTTTGAGTTATTGGTACTACATGAAAGACAAAACTCAATTCTATATTCAAGACGAATGACATAAGCTACTCTATACAATGAGTTGGTATAGTAATTTTATATTTATGACAAATATAGGCAAAGGTATATGGATTTCAAACCTTTAAATGCTTCACCTGAAAAACTACGTTTTTTTAGTTATGACGTGTCGCGAATAAATACAATCCCTGGCATGTTTTAACCTATACATATATCAATCCGATGACGAGCAAAAGCGTACATTATAGTAGTGGACGGACATTTCGAACAACTCTTCTAATTATTGTATATAAATCTTATGTAGCTCTTGTGAGGTACTCAACATTGTACATCATTTTAAAACTAAAATGAAGCTAATAATGTACATCGATCTAATATTCCAATAAATATCCATTTCCAGACCCATGTTAATGTAATAGAGTTCCAAGGAATAATAAATCCACTAATCTCCACCAAATGCAGTTATCCACCATATAATGTTTGCTTTATTGTAAACCTCAAACAGCCGAGGCAATTTATTAAAGCATATTCAACAAATACTGATCATACTCAATAACGTTATATGATCTGTAATACCTGAAATCACTGAAAACCACTCTCTCGTTTCAACAAATTTTCATTTAATTGATGATAATGGATGTTATAGCTTAATTCTATAAATTAAGCGGCTTGTGTATATCTAGTATAATATCTAGTAGATATATATACTATAACATTATATTATTATTATTATTTTTATTATTATTATTATTGTTATATGGTTACACGTAGAAATACATTATATAAAGGAAATGGACAGCTAATGACAAATAAGGGAAATTTTGAGGAAGTGGCTGATTTCAAATACCTAGGAACAATAATAACAAATAGGAATGAGATGCACAAAGAAATTAAAAACATAGGCTCAATACTGGAAATGCGTGCTATAATGCATTGCAGAGACTCTTGATGTCCCAACTCCTTTCAAAAAACGTTAAACTGAATATATATAAGACTATTATTCTACCAGTTATATTATATGAAGTCCACCGCTGTGGTCTCGAGGTAGCGTGCTGCCTTGTCACGCAGCGGGCCCGGGTTCGAGGGGCAGTTTTTCTGGGTGAGGTTTTATCGGGGTTTTTCCTCACCTGTAAGACAAACATCAGGAAAACTTTAAGGCCCAAACGGTCCCCGAAATCATATGGCCATCATCCTTACCATTATCAATATCATCATCATCCTTCACCGGTGTGGAAAGCAACGGGAAGCTACCACACCTACACAATTCCCTAGTAAAACTGCAAGCATAGCATGAAAATGCTATGATTGCAGTGAAGGACCTGCCTTCGGGCAGAAATACTCTGGATGGATATTATATGGGTGTAAAACATGGAATCTTACTATAAGGGAGGAAAGTAAATTACAGGTATTTGAGAATAAAGTACTTAGGAAAATGTTTGGACCAAAGAGAGATGAACAGACACCGTGAATGGAGAAGACTTCATAACAATGAATTACATGGTCTTTATTGGAATCCAGATGTAATAAGAACAGTTAAGTCTCTTAGACTGCGATGGACAGGACATGTGGCACGAATGGGGAATAAAACACGTGCATGGAAGTTTCATGTAGGAAAACCAGAAGAACACCCAATTGGTAGACCAAGAATGAGGTGGGAGAATAACATTAACTATGATTTGAGGGAAGTAGATTATACAGGTAATGATTGGAAAACATTAGCTCTAGATAAGGATATTTGGAGAGATTATGTCCGCGCGGCCATGAACCCATGGGTTCGATAGTGCCAGTGAGTTAGTTATTATTATTATTAATGTTTGTTATTATTGTTATTGTTGATATTATTGATGTTACTATTATTATTATTCTATCTATCTATCTTCGGGTTTTTACAGCTGCTGCCGTCTTCCCGTGCCAAACCTCCAAAGCCTACGGTCGTGGGCATCTTCGATGCTTAGCCCTCTTGCTTGCATTACTGTCTTCATGTTTTGCTTTCATGTTAACTTTGGTCTCCCTCTTTTCTTCTTTCTGTTCGGATGCCATTCATATAGTCGTTTCGGCCATCGCTCATCTTCCATTCTTAAAACATGTCCTAACCACTTTAATTCCTTCTCCTCAATTCTTTCAATTATGCTTTCTTCTGCTTCCATTATGTTTCTAATTTCCTTATTTGTGACATGTTCTAATTTAGACTTTCTGGGCACTTCTGCGTAAATAATCCATTTCTAGACCTATTAGTCTATTATTGTAGTACTTATTGATTGTCCATACCTCACTTCCATACATTGCAACTATTATTTTTGTTATTATTATTATTATTATTATTATTATTATTATTATTATTATTATTATTATTATTATTATTATTATTACTACTACTACTATTACTACTACTACTATTATTTAGTTTGTATTTATATTGAAAGAATCTTGCTGGGAATGACAAATTTCTACCAGATTGTATCAGGCTGTTAGCATGTACAAGGAGGTATTTCGATATCATTATAGAACGTAGTTCGCACTGCAGATTACTCAACGCTTCACTAATAAACATAACCAATTTTTTTTACCAATGCCACCAAGTTGTCTTTTGTGACATTTCTGGCTTTATCCTCATGGTACTGGCGGTATTGTAATCCATTTCATAGGTTGGAGCACCTGGATGGCAGATTTATGTTACCCCGATGATATGATGGGTGATATACTGTATGATAATGTAGAATATCCATCCATCCATAGTAATTCTGCCCGAGGGCAGATCTTTCACTAGTCATAGCATTGTCATGCTATGCGTTGCAGCTTTACTAGGGAATTATAGGTGTGGTAGCTTCCCGTTGCTTTCCACACCGTGAAGAATGATGATAATGATAAGGATGATTTTCGGGGACCGTTGGGACCGAAGCTTCCTGGCATTTGTCTTACAGGTGGGGAAAAATCCCGAAAAAACCTCACCCAGGAGCCTGTCCCGATCAGGAATCGAACCCCGACCCACTGCGTGGCAAGGCAGCACGCTACCTAGAGACCATATGTAGAATATCCATCCATAGTAATTCTGCCCGAAGGCAGGTCCTTCACTGCAATCATAGCATTTCCATGCTATGCTTGCAGCTTTACTAGGGAATTGTAGGTGTCGTAGCTTCCCGTTGTTTTTCACACCAGTGAAGGATGATGATGATGATAAGGATGACAATGATCCATCCATCCATAGTAATTCTGCCCGAAGGCAGGTCTTTCACTGTAATCATAGCATTTTCATGCTATGCTTTGCAGCTTTACTAGGGAATTTTTTAGGTGTGGTAGCTTCCCGTTGCTTTCCACACCGATGAAGGATGATAATGATAAGATGAATATGAATGATGATGGCCATGTGATTTCGGGGACCGTTTGGGCCTTAAAGTTTTCCTGATATTTGTCTTACTGGTGAGGAAAAACCCCGATAAAAACCTCACCCAGAAAAACTGCCCCGACCGGGAATCGAACCCGGGCCCACTGCGTGGCAAGGCAGCACGCTACCTCGAGACCACAGCGGTGGACATGTAAAATATAATGATAAAGAAATTCCTGTACACTTGTGCGCACTTTATGTATTTTTATGTTGAAAGAAACCATTAAAAAATTCAGAGTTTTGCTCACAGAAACTAATTAATCTTTTCTATTGTCTGTTATACGTTCTTCACCAAACAGCCCCACAATTTGATTCTTATCATGTCTTCCAATCCTTTCATTGAAATTTTCTGCAATAATTATTTATCTAATATTCCCAATGCCAACTATTTCATTATGTAAAAAGAATTATAGAAGACAGATTCCCAAGAAGAATACTTGAATGGGTGCCAGTTGGTAAAAGAAGAAGAGAACGGCCAAATTAATTGGATTGATAGTGTTTTGAGTAGCATGAGGGAAAAAAGGATTGGACGATGGAGATTGGAATTACAGAGAGATATATATGGAGGAGGAATATAGTAGAATAATTGGGCGCAGGAAGATGTGAAACATTGTGAAAGCTGCCAAATAAATAAATAATAATTATTATCGTTTTTGTTTCCGCGCCATATAATAGTAGTGGACACGTGAACAAGAAGCTGAGACATGCACATAAAATATTGGTGGCAGAGGTGGACTTCTGGTGGAAGGCTTCTAGAAATTCAAGAAGAGGCAAAATTAAGAATACTAAAATTAGAGAAATAATGAATGTTCAGAAAGATGTTCTACAAGTTGTTGAAGAAGGAAGAGTGAAATGGTTTGGCCACATAACGAGGATGTCAGATGACAGGATATCCAAGATGGTATTAAATTTTGAAGCGGAGATCAACAGAAGAAAGGGTAGATCTAAATAAAAGTGGGATCAAGGAGTGCATATGTGTACGGTATGTATGGAGGAGTAAAATTTACAATAGGTTGTAGGAAAAATACTATATTGCATAAAATTCCTAATAAAATTGTTTTTATAATAATAATAATGATAATCATAATAATAATTATTATTATTATTATTATTATTATTATTATTATTATATTATTAAACATTAGCACACTCACTACTAGACGCTATTTCATAAAAATTAAAAAAAAATTCTTGACACTTATCAGTAACAAGGGAACTGTCAACTATTGCATGCCGAAACCTACCTTGATTTTCTTTACCAGAGAAGCGTTGCGATGTACCAATGCCGCATCCAAAAAAAAACTTATCTGCCTTTTTTAACTGCAAGGCACTAAAACCCAGCACCGAATATCTCATTTAAACTATAGGGAAGTAATACAATTCCCGAATTGGTAGATTGGATAAAGTAAGAACTTGCAATAAAATATGGATTAATAATTAATATATTTATTAAAATTTACATAAATGGATGAATATTAATATTAACTACAAGAGTCGAGGAATGTACTAAGGCTGAAACAGGTGTAGGGGCAGCTATTGATGCCGGCAGTGAAAGGAATTTGAGCTCTTTTTACCCTCACTACATGCCGTCCGATCCGCGTCTCGTTTCACTCCACTCCGATCTTACTGAAGCAGGGTGTCAATCTGCCCCATACAGTGGGATGCAATAGCTGGATTCTGACTTCGATTTCTATGCCTTGCAGTTAAAAGGCAGATAATTTTTTCAATACGTCTCGGTACATCATATTGCTTCTCTGGAAAAAAAATTCAAGGGTTTCGGCGTGTAATTGTTGACAGTTGGATTGATGATACCTACAGAGAAGGAAATTATGGCATTTCAAGGCGTAGATCCTCTCAGAAGTAAAATTGTACTTGGCAATATAATTTTGGAGCAGGTGAATAATTTTACATATCTAGGATGTAATATCTCATATGAAGTAGAAAAGGAAGTAAATGCAAAACTATCTAAATTTTTAAGAATTTTAGGGTTAATAAATTCTATCTTCAAGCCACAGTTAGTCCAAAAAACATTCAAGACTAAAAGTGTATAAAACACTGGCTCTTCCAACTCTTTTGTCCGGTAGCGAAGTATGGACGTTGAAACAGAAGGATATACAGAGACTTAGATCTGCTCAAATGAGATACCTTCGGAGGACTGCAGGATACACACTACTAGATCACAAAAAAAATGAAGACATCTTAGAAGAATTAGACATGGAACCTTTAGACAACACAATTTCTGATTATAAGTCAAGATGGATGCAACATGTTCATCGAATGGAAGATCACAGGATACCCATAAGATATCAACTTACAGGAAGAAGAAGACCAGGACGTCCACTTATAAGACTTCTGGATGGTGTTTTTCTTGAGGCCGAAACAGATCAACAAATAAAAATATATGGGAATAATCCTAGAAAGTTATTACATATAATGATTGAAAATAGTGAAATAAAAATAAATGTTCTTCCTTTATTAATATTTTTATAGCCGATTAATGTTTTAAATTCTTTGTGAAGGGTATCTAAGATTGAATTTCATAGGATGAAATTTCGGGAAGGAATAAGTCAAAATGACTTAAATTCGTGAATGTTCTATGATGATGATGATGATGATGATGATGATGGTTAACAGTCCCCTTGTATCACATTACATGTTTATACATTATGCAAAACGTTATAATCATGATCTAGTTAGTGTAGATGTCAATATATCAAGCCCAGTGTTATGACATTGACACATTTATGATAATATATAAACCATTTGAATTCCTTTATTTGACTTATGTAGAGCTTGAATTGTCTGATATAGGTTAAAAAGAAAAACTTAATAGATAACTAGGCCTATATGCTTCTGAAATACATCGTTCCAATGCCATATTATTTTTTTCTCGCCACTGTTCCCAATCCTCAATCATTAATTCCGATTCATATAATCAAGATTATGATTATCTAAGATTCCCTAAGATTAATCCGGAACTACATTAAAAACATAATTTAGTGAATGTCATTTCAATAAAACATAAAACTTGTCTCAAGTTTTCAATTATTTTCCGCACAGTTATGTTGTAATAGTCCAGGCATAAAACTGATTGCAGAAGTATATAAAAAAGTTATATATTAATTTCCCATTTTACAAGCACTCGCCACTGAAGATGCCCTCCGCAGTCGAGGGAGAAACGTCTGGAAGAAACACCAGTTATTATAGACCATGACCACATGACCCGGAATCTTTTAATATTATTGTTACCGGCCGTGAAAGCCTGCATTCTAGATAGAAAATTTACTCAAACACTTCACTCACACTCACTCACTCACTGGCACTATCAAACCCGTAGGTTCATGGCCGCGCGGACATAAGCTCTCCATACATCCCTATCCTGAGCTAATGCTTTCCAATCATTCCCTGTATAATCTGCTTCCCTCAAATCATAGTTAATATTGTTCTCCCACCTCATTCTTGGTCTACCAACTGGGCATTTTCCTTCTGGCTTTCCTACAAGAAGTTTCCATGCACGTCTTTCATTCCCCATATGCGCAACATGTCCTGCCCATCGCAGTCTATGAGACTTAACTGTTCTTATTATATCTGGCTTCCTATAAAGACTATGTAGTTCATTGTTATGTAGTCTTCTCCATTTACCTGTCTGTTCACTTCTCAAACACTTACGTTTTTGAATTCCAAATATTATTCAATTGTTTTGCTTTTACAATCTTTTAATCCTTAAATTGGCACCCTACTAATTTATACTTATCATATTAATTTATTTTATTTTATTTTATTTCACACCATTGAGGTTTTATCTTTCATTATAAAATTTGTATACTTTTTTTATAAATACAAAAATAAGGTATATAAATTATATAATAAACCACTAATATCTTGGGTCAGTCATTTAAATGTGGCGGACGGCAGTGAAAACGAAATAATGCGCAACTGTTATTACTAAATATATTACTGGTATGTAATTTGACGCACATTTAAGTAATTACTTATAGTTTGTTTTCTTCGGTATTATTGAAAATATTTAAAAGAATAAACCAAATGATACATAGCCAATTTAAGGGTTAAAGAGGCTGAAACGGTTTTGTGATGAAATTCAATTTCAGGACTGAAAATAATAACTTATAAGTTAAGCCTATATATTTATAATTGTTTTAACTAATATTAATATTGTAAATTGCAAAGGTTATAAGAGCTTTTTTACATGATTTATTAGCAAAGGCGAAATCAGTAAAATGTTATTTTATCTCTCTTATAATTTTTCAAATAATTTAAAAACGCTGCTAAAAATGAATGTACAAAACATTCGTACAGATACTCTTAATTGGCATTTCAACATGGAACACAGTAAGGGAAAGATAAAAAGCTCGGTTATGGCCGAAGGGGAAAGTTGTTTTCATCTCATGCAAACTCAGACAGGTGAATTTCCAGGTTGACATTATTTTCGGTTTTCTCTTGACTACAGGAAATAGTGCTCTTTACATGATTTATTAGCAAAGGCAAAATCAGTAAAAGGCTATCTTAGAACTCTTTTCTTTTAAATAATGGAACAACACTGTTAAAAATAAAATTGGGCATATAGAATTTTAAAACAGGTAGGCCTAATGGTATTTATGCATGGAACACAATAGGGAAAAGATAAAAGCACCACTATGGCCAAAGAGGAATTTTGTTCATTTTTTTCGATTATAGGACATATCTCCCCCGCGCCATAGCTGAGAGGTTTAAAGCATGACTTGATGCAGAGCTACGGGACTTGCACTGGTTCGAATCCCCACGGAGGAAGAAATTCTCTCCTTTATTCATTGAATAATTTGGTTAGGTACAATGATTAACATGTTGAGAAAACCAGCTATAAAGCCTGGGGGACCCGATTTCATTACCAGAATTCACCCTAATACTGTCTAAATGATCGCCCACCTCTGTGATTACAACATATAGATGTAAGACCAGCAGCCGGCTGGTCGCCCGAGGGTCTTTTTGGCCGATCGCGCCATGGATAATCCAAGACATATCTCAGGAAACTAATACCCCATTTATCCTTAGTGTTACTTTCGCATCTACTGCGCGGCAGGGCCATGTAGTATTGAAGACCATGTTAATATTTTATATCTATAAGAACTTATTGCAATTATTGCCGATATACACGTTAATGCCATCAGGTAAAATAAACTATTATTATTATTATTATTATTATTATTATTATTATTTCCCGAAAATTGATTCAAGATTATAATAAATGGGAACTAAAGGTGAATATGGAAACAACCAAGTATATGGTCATAAGAGACATTCATCAATATTCGACACTGGAAGATGAAATGGGGATAATTAAACACACAGAGGAATACAAATATTTGGTAGTAAAAGTTACTGAAGATGGGAAGCAGGAAAAGGAAATAAGATCAAAGATAAACTCAGGAAAATATGTAATATCTGCCCTGAATGTAATATTATAGAATAAACATATAAAAAAAGAAACTAAAGTTAAAATTTAAAAAAAATAGTTAGACTTATGATTTAGAATTTGGACTATAAATTATCAGATGAAAAGAAAATTAATGGTAGCAGAAATGAACTATTGGAGAAGATCTGCTAGGATATCAAGAAGAGAAAAAATTAGAAATGAAGTTATAAAAGAGAACATGAATTTACAAAACTCAATTTTAGAATTTATCCAAGAAAAGCAACTAAAATGGTACGGGCATATTAGGTGAATGGAGAATGAAAGATTACCGAAGGAAATAATGGAATGAACACCATCAGGAACGAAAAGGAAAGGACGACCAAATCTCATATGGATTCAAGGGATTAGAGAAACTTTGAAGAACTGGGAAATAGAGGAAAAAATGTATTATAATAGAGACGAATGGAGGAAAATTATAAAGCAAAATTGAACACAAATCATTGATGCCGGAAAAATGTGTAACATTGTTAAAACCGGAAATTATTATTATTATTATTATTATTATTATTATTATTTAGTTCCTAGTCTATAATTATATATTATGTATTATTTATCATAATTCTTATTGTATGTATAATTTAATCCTGGTGAAGTGGAAGAGAAGACCTTACGGTCTTAACTCCATCATGTAAAATAAATAAATAAATAAATAAATAAATTAAAATAAATATTATAATTTTAATTAGCCTATATTTATAAAAAAGTAATTAATATGAAATAAAAGTGTGTAAAAATACAATAATTATCAATATTAATCATATTTAAAGTTACAAAGGCAAATTGATCAGACTACAGCCCTTAGATGACCCTTGGGATAGTATAAAATAAGGCTTCCACCTTTTACGAAAATCGGCACGAGATGTCAGCCAAGTGGTCAGACCAGTTTGAAGGATGCTTTTACTACCTGAACATACGTCCTGTTTTTTGTTATATGATTTATTGTAATTATATTATTGTATTAATTTAAGTAGCTTAAAAGAAAGAGCTTAGTATCTGGTGCTCATTTCATTTAATGTTGAATCAGCCTAGGACCATGATACACGCACAAGATTAAGCCCAGTTTAAAAATCCTGACCCCATCGGCAAACAAAGCTGGTTTTTAACGTATTACTTTAAGCAACAATGGCAAACCGTATCCTTTTTCTGCACATGTTCCGAGTGAAAGTGTCATTTTTAGACGGTTAAGTTAATTACGATATGTTCTAATATATGCAATTTTAAACGATTTATTATATTTGGAGATTCTATACCAGGAGTTTACTTACGTAAATTGAAATAAAAACTGAATAAAAAGCATAATGTATTGTTCTAATAAGAGTAATATATACATACGTATATACTGATTTTTTAAAAAAATTAAAAGCAATGCCTTAAATTTGAATGCGAACTTGAGATAGTTTTAACCTAAAATCGTCATATTTACAATGAAGATCGATTAGTCATTGTTCAAAATAATAGCCAACTTGCCCTTTCGGAGTGCTAGATTATCCAATAATCTGTAACTAATCTGGTGTACACTAACTTGTCCATTTTCTCACCCTAACTTACCCATTTTATTATCTAACGAAATCAAATTAATGAGTACAAAATATTATGTGGCACAAGGGCTTAATAATGAGTGAATACATATATAAAAATCGCAGTCTTATAACGAAAATGTATATTATCATGTTCTCTATTGGAACATTCACAGCTCGGGTACTGGCATACAATAGCCTTATTTTTAATTTAAGTTTTGTCTTTATGTTTAGCATGTAATCAAGAAACTAATTTAAAAATTATTGTTAGATATTCGCAAGTAGTAGGTACCGTTAATAAATAAAAATAATAGAATTACATATAAAATAAAAAAATTTAAGTAATGACATTCAACGGAAAAGACCATATGAGGTGTAAAATCAGCATTAATAACAGTAAATACAACAGGTGAACAATTTCAATTATTTAGGATGCAATGTATCATAGCCTACTGCCAGAAGGAAAGTATTAATATTAAATTAAATAAATTGTATAGAATGTGGCGCACTATAAAACGGACACTGAAAAATAAAACTTTGAGAAGTACATAATTAAAATTTTACAAAATTATGGCAGTGCCTATCTTAACATATGCAAGTGAAAATTGGACTCAAACTTTCAGGCAGAAGAAAAATAGAAACTGCAGAAATGAAGTTCCTACATTCAGTAGCAAGTGCGACAATTTTGGACATAAAAATAAATAATGATATTAGAAAATACTTAATATTTTTAATTTAACAAATAGAATTGACAATACTCGATGGGAAGATTCATTAAATCCCACTTGAAGTGAAAACAGGTCAAAAGGCCTAATTTCATGAAGTAGAAGGAAAAGTAGAATTTTTAAAAAAAATTAAGACCTTTGTAATTTTCGTCTTACAATATTTAAAATAAGAAAATAACTACTTACCATATCATCATAGTGTCCGGCTATTGACTGCTGGCTAGTATTGTTGGAATGCAGACTGCAATAACAATAAAAAGCGAATACCACAACAGTACACAGAACTGGAAGTACAGTGTGTACGACTCGACTTCTATCTTGACCTCCTCGTGGTGCTAGCAATTTCTTCGCTCCAGGTAGAGCCGCGAGTTCTTGCGGCGAGACATCCAATCTCTCTGCACTTCGTAGTATGTGCTTGAGGCGTCGCGCCGCTTTCTGACACTCCATCCCCAAATGTTCTGCGTCTCTCTCTACGTCACAACGTGCAATGATTCCTCGCGTCAACTCGCTTTCCTATCCCACCTGTGTGTAGCAGCAATACTGCACTCTCGCGGTGGCAGTTTAAACTACCCTCGTGTTTACGTCCTTTTGCTACTGTGCAGTGAGGTATTATTCATTCCTCTTGTCCCACTGTTTATAACCGTTCTTTAGTTGAAAAAAAATCGGGGAACTCGCCTATATAGGAGGTTCTATAAAGAAACTATATAATAGTAATAATAATAATAATAATAATAATAATAATAATGGTTTTATTTATTCTGGCAGATTTAAGGCCATAAGGCCTTCTCTTTCACTCAAGCAGCACAAATACAAATAAATATTTGACAAATATAGGTATACACTATACGAATTATAACAGTTAAATATATATTAAATGTAGTAATGTAAATTTCATGTACAAACTACATTTTATACGATAATAACAATAATAATACTTACGATAATAATAATAATAATAATAATAATATAATAATGATAATAGTAATCATAACAATAACAGTATAAATATGATCAATTATACGAGAAACACCAATTAATATATATACCTTACACTGGGTAATGATGAAGTCGAGGTTAGAGCAAATATAAATTTAGATTTATTTTAAAATATGCCAATGTCCGGCAGCCCCTTATTTCTTGTGGTAGAGAATTCCAGTTGCGAGAAGTGAATATAATAATAATAATAATAATAATAATAATAATAATAATAATAATAATAATAGTCCCGTATCTTGTAAGCCCATGTTTCCCTTAACAGAGATTTAGGCGCTCTCCCCCTACAGGAAGAATTTGGATCATACCAATTTAGTTACACTTGTTTTCGTATAGATGTCATTTGAGTGGTTCGTAGTCAGCGTTCCGCCTCATACTGACATCTAGGAAACCAAGGTAGTACTAGGACGGGAAAATTCGGTAAATTTTGCTTAGAGGCCTTTTCATTCAGGCTTAAGGATCTTTTACAAGCCTGAAAATCTTCAGACTTGGGACCCACAGCTAAAAGTCCCTCCCGGAGGACTTGCTCCTTGGATTTTTCATCCTAAAAAATCCATCGACCCCGGCCGGGTTTGAACCCGCGACCCTCGGTACCAGACGCAAGGAGCATAACCACTAGCCCACCGCTGCCGATAATAATAATAATAATAGTATAATAATAATAGCTTTATTTTACGTGGCAGAGCTAAGGCCTTAAGTCCTTGTCTACCACTCAACAGGTTAAAGAAAATACAAAAATTGTTCTTAATCCTAATTACAATAAATATAAATACATGATACGTCTACAATGTAATTATTATTTACAAAATATTTGATTCAATATAGATTGAAATATAAAATTTACAAGATATAAAAGTCAGATAAAAAACCTATTAATGACGTAGACACTGAACGAAATTTAATACCACAAGTATGGCATAACTCATTTAAGTACATCGCAACACTTTAATGTTTGAATAGAAATTGATAAAGACAGAAAATGACATTTTATTTAAGAAGTTAATTCCAGGATTCAGACATATTTGGTCATATATCATTTATGTCAAAACATATTCCGAAACGAAATTTTGGTTAAATATTAAAATACAGTAATATGGAACCTATATTATTAACGATACTTGTATATCTTGACATCTAAATCACTCACATTTATGAAAATTCGATTATGGATATTATAGCCTGTAATGTTTTAGGACTAGAAGATGTGTACCAGAAGATGGTACGGAGGTACCGTATCTGTTTTGACGTAGGTGGTCGTCACATCGAGCCCTTCTTTTGGACTCCTGACGACAAGCAGTAGGCGCCAGAGAGAGCAACGTATGTTGTGGTGTCTTGCGTGTAGCGGTACGGCACGTTTCCGGACATCAGTTCCAATGCTAATCGTAGCCGTCTTGGTCTTCAATACACGTCCTCAAAATATGTATTGCGAATATACTTGGCACCCTGTATATTTTTCATATTTCATATCCGTACTTCAGTTTCTAAAGGTGTTTTTGTAAAAGCTCCGTTCAGTAAATTTCAGTAAATAAAGAATATACTGTACAGACCTATGATTACGTCAGTGTATTCTCTTCGCAACATAATAATGTTTCTTGGGAAACAAAACAATTATTTTATTTTAAATTTTGCTGTCACGTTAACATGAGTATTTCAATATTGTATGAAGATGCAACAAAGAAAATTAATAAAATTCTCTGCAAAGGAAAAGCTGATATTATTTCATCGTCTTCCTGTTATGCATTTTTCTAGCTTTGTTCGACTTCTGTCATCCTTTCTAATTTCATCAAAAATAATTATATTTAATAACCTATTCTCAAAAGAAAGGCTATTTAGTTCTATGGTAAAACTGCAGAATACCGAGTTGCCTCAAGACATATTCGGGCGATGCTTAAATCAAATGTCTGAGTTGACATGTTTTTTTTCTGAATTTAATCAATCGCCCAGGAAAATGCTGTACTAAATGTTTATCGCCAGGACAATTTCGTCAAAATCTCTAACTCTTAATATAATTAAAAGTGAATCAATAACACTGGTCAACATGATTTTTACCTCATAAGTACCAATAGTTGTACTTAATGCAGTTTTTTATCGTGTTTTCAAATATGTATTCGGAATTTCTCCATCACCCATATTTTTTTATTTCAATTTTAATTAATGGATTTAAATAATTATTTTTTAATAAACGATTTTTCATCCATTTGTCAATTGTAAAATAAAACCAAATGAGCTAACTCAAATGGTTTCAGCTATGGAAAAGAGATATCAAGGCAAATGGAATCCTAATATGCTGGCCGATTATTGTTGGACCATCAAGAGGGTTGCTTCACAGGCGAAATATAGCATAAAATCGTCATTTCTTACTTTCTAGGTGAGTCCGAATGTTCGAATATTGTGTAGTTACGAATGTAGAAAATGTTAAAATATTTGAAATTATAAATTCCTGTCTCTCGGAAACCTTGCGTGATAGAGAAAAACCGATATCATATTTGAGTTCAGGAGAAAACATACTATCAGAATAACATATTTTTCTTTCTGAGACAAAAAAAGTTTATTTTTTTTTGTTGCGCAGTGTAATCAGAAGACTGACTACAATAGCATTAGGCTGAAAAATAAACTTACACTTAAAATATTACTTTTGTAATTAAAAATATAATTAAATGAATTATTTAAACTAATTAAAAATGCAGATTTTACGGTGTAAAATAGTTATGACATTGTAAGGAATACTTTTTTTACTGTGTAACATGACATTATCTTATTTAAAAAATAATAATTAGAGTAAACATGTTCAGATGAGCTACACAATATCAAAAAAGGTATATATATATATATAACCGGCAGCGGTCAGACATAATGTAAACCAAAGTTAAAAGTTTTAAAATTAGACTTCATTAAGAGAAGGGTTGAAAACAATCCAAATGTAACTAGACCCTTGGAAAGCGCTTTGAGCCATCATTATGGAATGGCATGTTCATAATATTCCCTAAGGTAGTATGAAACTCCTTCTCAATTAGACATAATCTTCATGTAATTACAAATAATACATCTACATTATAATTAAACACGTGGAACACAAACCGACATTATCCTCTTTGAACTAAAGCCGCATTAAGTAGTTTTTCAGGTTCTCATTATTAAGAAATTTACGAATAAGATTATTTTTTAAACGGTTTCAAACGCTTATTATGCGTTTCACACGTTTATCATAAGTAACGCCACGAGTGATTTCCAAATTATCGATAAATTCACGACTCACGAAGTGAGGAGTGAATTTATCTAGAGAATTTGGAAATCAAGAGTGGCATTTGTTAGGACTATTTAACAAATAAAATTACGCTGTTTACTCACAAATCATTATTTAAGTATAGTTATTTTAAAATATTTATATATTTAATGTAAACGGCGATGTTTGAAAACAAATGAGAAGCGATAGGTACGCTTCATCTGCTTCTTTTGTTTATCACTGCAACCAGATCATACTATTTATTGCCAAAGGAACGCAATATTGTAAGAATGCTCTCTAGTGGAGAAAAAAATGAAACACATCAAACTGTATATTAATTAATTTCTGATGTCGTATGATGTAAATATGACAATTATATTTTTCTGGATTGTTACCTGGGAAAAATACATTTAGGAAAGTGCAAACGGTGGTTTCTTTTTTTGGTGGTATAATCAATTGCTACAAATGTTTTTATATTAACTCCCGCATGCGGCATGTGTTGACATTCATGCACTATATATACAATCTGGTAGCTGTATTTCTCACAGGCTCAGTCACTGCAAAATAATGGTCAGACCTGTTCAGAATATTAAAAAGGAGGAGCCTTCTTTAATATGGTAATTATAACACTGATAAATATTTCGTGAAACACGACTCTGTTTGGTTGTAAAACAGAAATCATTGAAACGTGATTGGCCATTGAGTCCCATTTGGGGCATGAGTTAAATATTCATACAAATATAACATTAAAATTACTTATCCCTTAAATAATTAAAAAAATCCATGGCGCGACAGGTTTAGAAGACCCTTGGCCTACAATCCGGCTGCTGTCCTCACATCCACATGTGTTAATCACAGAGGTAGACGATTATCCAGCCAGTGTAGGGGGGGGGTGACATACGATCAACATCACCCATTGTAGCTGGATTTCTCAAAGTGAAGCCGTTACTTATTGTACCTACCCAAATACATAACGATATTGGATGGATACCGATCTTATACTGTAGTGGCCGAAATTCCATGAAAAAAATGTCTTCCACTTGGAGACTCGAATCGGCGCAAATCCCGTAGCTCTGCGCCTAGGCCTCTTGCCTTAACCACTCGAATACGGCGTAAGACAACATAAATAACACTGGTCAACATGATTTTGGTCTCATGAGTACCAATATTTGTACTTAATGTAGTTTTTTATCGTGTTTTCAAATATGTATTCGGAATTTCTCCATCACTCACAGCTTTTTTTATTTCAACTTCAATTAATGGATTTAATTAATTATTTTTTAATAAACGTTTTTCGTCCATTTGTCCATTGTAAAATAAAACCGACTGAGCTAACTCAAATGATTTCTGCTATGGAAAAGAGATATCAAGGCAAATTGAATCCTAATATGCTGGTCGATTATTGTTGGACCATCATATTTCTCCACGGGAGAAATATAGCAGAAAATCGTCATTTCTTTCTTTCTAGGTGAGTCCGAATGTTCGAACATTGTGTAGTTACGAATGTAGAAAATATAAAAGTGTTTTGAAATTATAAATTCCTGTCTCTCGGAAACCTTGCATGGTGGGGAAAAAACCGATATCATATTTGAATTCAGGAGAAAAAATACTATCAGAATCACATATTTTTCTTTCTGAGACAAAAAAAAAGTTTATTTTTTGTTGCTCTATGTAATTTAAGGTAGTAATAAATTATGTTAGTATATATTAAATATTATGCTATGCAATTTGATATCACTTTATTAAAAAGTTCTTTAACAGCTAAGGTCGTTTGTATTGGAATTCAATTCTGAGCACCAAAATTACCTATAAATATTGTTTAGGGGCCTCTTTTTTCCAGAGTTAAATATGTCTAATTCTCAAAATCGCATATATATCAAACTGGTTTCGCGTCGTAGCCGAGCGTTAACTTATGATGCTTTGGTACAGAGCTACAGAACTTGCGCTGATACGAGTCCACATAGGTAAAAAAAAAACTATGGAATTTCGGTCAATATGGGACCCACCAGGAATTTGGGTATCAACAAAAAGTAGCAGCTCCATGTTGAGAAAACCAGCTATAACGGCTGGGGGCTCCAACAAGCTCACCAAATGTCACCCCTATACTAGCTGGATCATTGTACACCACAATGATTGACACTTGTGGATGTGAGACGGCCTTCAGGCTTGTCGCGCCATGGAGTTTTATAGACCATGCTGATAATATATCCATCACAGAACTAATTTAAACTATAAGAAAATACCAGAAATATATTACCAGACTAACAAGGGAACTGTCAACCGTTGCATGCCGAAACCTACCTTGAAAATTCGACTTGTTTGCGACTCCAGTACAAAATCTTAATGATTTACGAACCCGTATCCTTGACACAATTGCAACAGTACAAATGGACACGTTGGACAGAACGTGGCACGAAATCGAATACAGACTTGATATTGTTCATGCTACTAATGGTGCACATGTAGAGGTGTTTTAGTGTGTGGCAATGAAAATTCTTTGAGTTTTTGTTTCGTTTAATACCGGCTTCATTTCATAATTCAGCACACTTTGTTAGTTATAATTAAAATGTGGAAGGTTTGAATGGGACACCCTTTATAATATTTTTCTCTCTTCCCATTCATGGTTAATATTTCTTCCTACGGCTGAATAAGTCATATATTGATTTAGTCTTATTTGGTATAATATTATTATACTATCTTTATGTAATATATTAACTTTAAATATTTTTTCAGGTCCGATTAACTCTTAAAATTTTTCTCCGCTTGCTGGAACAATTATATTTTGTTACAAGCAGGAAATTATCATAAGTAATGCCACGAGTGATTTCCAAATTATCGATAAATTCACGACTCACGAAGTGAGGAGTGAATTTATCTAGAGAATTTGGAAATCAAGAGTGGCATTTGTTAGGACTATTTAACGAATAAAATTAAGCTGTTTACTCACAAATCATTATTTAACTATAGTTATTTTAAAATATTTATATATTTAATGTAAACGGCGATGTTTGAAAACAAATGAGAAACGATAGGTACGCTTCTACTGCTTCTTTTGTTTATCACTGCAACCAGATCATACTATTTATTGCCAAAGGAACGCAATATTGTAAGAATGCTCTCTAGTGGAGAAAAAATGAAACACATCAATCTGTATATTAATTCATTTTTGATGTCGTATGATGTAAATATGACAATTATATTTTTCTCGATTATTACCTGGGAAAAAATACATTTAAGAAAGTGCAAACAGTGGTTTCTTTTTTTGGTGGTATAATCAATTGCTACAAATGTTGACATGTAAGCACTATTATATACAATCTGGTAGCCGTATTTGTTATAGGCTCAGTCACTGCAAAATAACGGTCAGACCTGTTCAGAATATTAAAAAGGAGGAGCTTTGTTTAATATATGATAATCCTAACACTGATAAATATTTCGTGAAACACGACTCTGATTGGTTGTAAAACAGGAATCATTGAAACGTGATTGGTCATTGACTCCCATTTGGGGCATGAGTTAAATAGTCTGATTTAATATATTTCCTCCTGTAAAATCGTGTGTCGTAGATAAGCTTAAATAAATGTTCATTTGTTAGTACACAATCAAGTATATTTCTACGTACATCCTCTTGTCCAAGTTTATTTAATCGCGATGCGGGAAAAATGTAGAGAATATATTTATTTTATTATAAGAGCTAAATTGTATCAGTGTTTTAACGATTTTCATTTAAATTGGCTTCTCCACAATAAGCCATTATTCCATCCAAAGATGGCCTCTTATTAGGCCAAGTCCTGTTACGATCCTACAAAACATTTTCCCTCCAGAATTTCATAGGACGGCCCAGATATCTTCGTCCTCTTGGTATATAATTATAAACAGCTTTGGGGATCCTATTTGAACTCATTCTTTCAAGATGGTGTTTCCAATTTAGTTGGTACTGTTTAATATATTCCAAAATTGGTGTAGTCTTCAATTATTTTAAGATATCGGTGTTCCTTTTCCGTTCCCATCTGGTATAATCCGCTGTTCTGCGCATGAATCTCATTTCACAAGCCGTTATTCTGCTTTCATGTTGTCTTTTTAGTGTCCATGCTTCACTACCATAGGTCAACACTGGTCTAGTCAAAGTATTATATAAACGTAATCGAATTATGATTATTAACTTTATTATTATTATTATTATTATTATTATTATTATTATTGCTAACTTATAATGAGGAATGTGATATATCCTTTAAAATACAAAACTATAATAAAGCTTTAAGAATTATCAACCAAGTTTTTAAACCATCAAAAGTGCAGAGACACACAAGAATGAAAATTTATAAAATTCTCGCTAGACCCATAATCTGTTATGGCAGTGAAGCTTGGACCATCAGAACTCAGGATGATCGTCATATTACAGCCACGGAGATGAAATTTCTGCGACGAACTGCAGGTTATAGCCTTCTAGACCACCAAGGAAATTCAACAATAGCCAGAGAGTTAAACATCGTACCTATATCTGAATACCTCCAAGAATATAGAAACAATTGGCTAGCCCATATTCAGCGCATGGATCGTCACAGAATACCAAAACAAATTCTTCACTACATTCCTCGAGGCAGAAGATCTGTGGGTCGACCTTTTCGGAGATGGCGGGAGACCGTAACGGGCCACTGGGCCTAATACTTGAAAGGACGATGATGATGATGATTATTATTATTATTTTTACTATTATTTATTATTATTATTATTACTATTATTTTTACTATTATTATTACTATTATTGTTACTATTGTCCACCGCTGTGGTCTCGAGGTAGCGTGCTGCCTTGTCACGCAGCGGGCCCGGGTTCGATCCCCGGTCGGGGCAGTTTTTCTGGGTGAGGTTTCTATCGGGGTTTTTCCTCACCTTTAAGACAAATGTCAGGAAAACTTTAAGGCCCAAACGGTCCCCGAAATCATATGGCCATCATCATCATCAACACCCTTATCGTTATCATCATTATCATCATCCTTCACAGGTGTGGAAAGCAACGGGAAGCTACCACACCTACACAATTCCCTAGTAAAGCTGCAAGCATAGCATGAAAATGGTATGATTGCAGTGAAGGACCTGCCTTCGGGCAGAATTACTATGGATGGATTGTTACTATTATTATTATTACCATTATCATTCCTACTTTAATTATTATTACTATTATTATTACAATTATTATTATCATTATCATTATCATTATCATTATTATTATTATTATTATTATTAAAGCATATTATGTTGCATTTTTACATAAATTGATTTTGAACATTCACCATACTGTATTATAGTAGCCTATGTTTCCTGATTAGAATCCCAGGTTAGAATTCTGGCGGTTCTGCAGGGGTATTGGTAGTGCGACACGCCGGGATTTTTTAAAGTTTTTCTCAGTGTTCTTCCTTTTCCAGAATTTCATTCCACCAACACTTTCTACTCCTCTTCGCTCCCCATTCATTCATTTCACATCACCCTTCACCTCATCGCATGTTGGATAAAAATATTCGGGTTTAGAAAAAACAAATGTTTAAAATACGTGGTGTGGTGATCTAGTGGGATACTTATTCATTCACTTCCTAACGATTCCAAGTCTGATTGTGAACATAAGGCAGAATATGGCCAAATGGAGGGTTGTAGCCTCTCATCAAGGCCCTGGGCCCAGCCAAAATAAAACTGTAGTATGAGTCATGTGTGAATGTTTGATATAGCTATGTTGAAACCAGTTACAACATAACAGACTACATGACACCATCATTCATTCTAATTTAATAATTTTATTGCAGCCAAATAGCCAGGATTAAAGTAGAATACAATTTAAATTTACATATTTGCATATTCACACATTGTCTTTGTTCTTTTTGTGCATAGCTCAATGTGATATCGGTCACACGATTTTTCGCATAGCGTACATTTACAGTCTATATTTGCTTCATGAAATTTTGTGTTGCTGCATATCAGGTGGTGGAATCCATGGACTGCCAACCTAGTGATGACGTGTCTCATTTCGAAATTTTCTTTTGTCCACGCACGGTCCACCATTGCCGCGGTGCTGTAGAATTCTGGATGTATTTCTTCCCTTTTTCTGTTCAATGTTGCTAGCAGCTGCTCAGATGCGCTGGTGCTGGGCAAGAGTACGCTTGTTCTGAGGTCGTCGATGAGGAAAGTTTCCTTCGCCAGTAGGTATGCGAGTCTTGAATGTGTTACTTTTGACACTCCTAATACTGCCTTTATATATCTCGCTTTCACCCTTTCTAGAGAGGAAAGATTCTTCATTGTTAAATGTGTCCATATGTTTTCTATGCCGTATGTCAGTATTGGTAGAATTTTTGCTCTAAATAATAGCATTGCCGTCTCTAAGGTGAGAGATCTAATGTTTCTTATTTCGTGCATTGCCATTATTGCCTGGGTTGTCTTTTCTGTGATATGTTTTGTGAAGCATTTTGCGCTTGTTTGTAGCGTGATACCTAGGTATTTGAAGTCTGGTACTATTTTCAGTTTAGTTTCCCTTATGTATATCTCTTCATTTATGGCGGCTCTTCCTCCGTTTCTGAAGATCATTGTGTCCGTTTTTGATATATTAATGTCCAGCTTGTTCTTGGAGCACCATTTTTCCACTTCGTGTATTGTTTCCTGAAGTGTTGTTATTCATTCATTCTATAGATGGGATAACCGCAATATCTGCGGAGTTTGCCCTCCCCGTTTACATAGTATACAAGGAATTAAAATAGAATGTAGGATTTTTGAGTGAATATTATTCATAAGCTCTATTGGCTATGATTGTTATACTTTGTAAGAATGTCGCTGAATATTAATTTTATTGTAATGTAACATAATGATGAAAGATCGTAATATTAAAATTCCAATCTAATTGGAAAATGCGAAAAAAAAACCTCAGTTTGGACGACTACGGGGTTTGAACTGGTGACCTCATGATTACAATTCTCACACACTACCGAGAACAAAAATTTTCATAAAATAATTGTAAAATATCATGAATTTATTACAATAAGATTCATTGATATTACACCTCCGAAATAGATTACGGCATTTTCTGCATATACTGTTAGGCATACATATCTAAGATAATATAATTAATTTATTATTTATTAATTTTTAATCGACCGCGGTGGACTAGTGTTTATGCTCCTTGCCTCTGGTCCCGAGGGTCGCGGGTTCAAACCCGCCCTGGGTCGATGGATTTTTATTAGGATGGAAAAATCCAAGGAGCAAGTCCTCCGGGAGTGACTTTAATCCGTGGGTCCCTAGTCTGAAGATTTTCAGGCTCGTAAAAGATTCTTAAGCCTGAATAAAAAGGCCTCTAAGCAATATTTACCGAATTTTCCCGTCCTAGTACTACCTTGGTTTCCTAGATGTCAGTATGAGGCGGAACGCTGACCACGGACCACTCAAGTGACATCTACGAAAACAAGTGTAACTAAATTAGTATGGTTCAAATCCTTCCCTATAGTGGGAGAGCGCCTAAATCTCTGTTAAGGGAAACATGGGCTTACAAGAAGATTTATTAAAATTTATGCTAGAATAAAGTAATTAATACTTGAGAGTTTCACAATAGATTTTTAGACTCTAAACTGTTCTTAACTCAGGGCATTAATTGTCCTCGTACATTTAACTAATGATTCTTTTTTAGTCGATACGATACAACATCTATGATCATATAGTATTCAGGATATTGATATGTAAGCGAGTAAGCCTATTACATCTGTTACGTTTCTTGTGCATATGTACTTGTTCATAAATTTAACCCATTTATGAATTATCCCAGGGCCAATCTGATTACAGATTATTAAAAAACGCATACACACACACGCGCGCGCACGCACACTTGTATGTATATACGTGTACAGTATATATATATATATATATATATATATATATATATGACATGAAAAGAAAAATAAACGCCTGAACCGAAATTTTAACCCGGACCTCTGAATCGATATTTCAGTGCGCTGCCACTTACACTATCCAGGCATTTTAGCACAAACATTTATTTTCCCTTTATATATATTCTCTATCATGAGAGATAGCGGGAACTCTGTCTCGCTGCCCTCTAGTGGCTACTATAACAAGTAAGCAGTATATACAGTGTAGCGGTTTAAAGCCACAAGCCTTGTTGCAGAGGTACGGTACTTGCGCTGGTTCGAGTTCCATGGAGGAAGAAACCTTTTCTCATGAAATTTTGTCCATTATGTTGCCTGTGCCCACCCATCAACGCGAAGAATTTGAGTACATCAATCAAAAGCTTCTCTGGGTTCATGAAACAGCTGTAACGGCTGGGAGACCCGACATACTAATCATATGCCACTTCTATATTGCTGCATGAGCATACACCTCTGTGATTAACACATGTGGATGAGCCAGCATCCGGTTGGTTTGCTAAGGGCCTTCTAGGGCTATTGCGCCATGGCGTTTAGTTAATATGTACGATTATTGACAAGATGGATGGATCAAAGAAAATAGTTTTTCTGGGGGGGGGAAGAAAGGAACTGACAGAAAAGCCTAACGTTTGAAGTAAAATAAGATGATACAGGACTTTTAGAGTAAAAATATAGTTTGAAAGAGAATTAGCTACGAAGTATAGGAACGTCAGAAATGAGGTTTCTGAAGAGTGTGGCCGGATATACAATAACAGATCGAAAATGAAGTGAACTAAATATATTCAAACTATTAGACAGAATTGCACAATACAGAGATGAATGGATGGACCACATCAATAGAATGGATAACAATAGAATTCCGGAACAGATTCTTCATTACAAACCACTAGGACGAAGAAATTTAGTAATATCCAGTAAAAGATGGACAGACCAATTCTAGCATTAGATCGGAACAGACCATAAGGTCCTTGATGCTGATGATGATAATTAGCTCAGAATAAGGATATATGGAGATCTTATGTTCGCACGACCGTGAAATTCATAGTTCGATAGTGCCAATGTGATTGTTTTGTTATGAATGTTATTATTGTTGTTGTTATTATTATTATTTATTATTATTATTTATTATTATTATTATTATTATTATTATTATTATTATTATTATTATTATTATTATTATTATTATTTTCCGCGTGCGTGTATTTTTGTGTGTTATATATATTGGCAAGTACTCTGAATAAATTTTGGTTAATTTTAATGAAGTCCAAAAATATTTAATATCCTTCCAGATCTCATCCTATGATGTTATCGTCCACAATTGCTCGTTTGATATTTTTTTGGACTTTATTAAAATTAACCAAAATTTATTCAGAGTACTTGCCAATCTAAACGGTGTGCCTATACCAAAACTCAGACAATACTTGTTTAATATGTAATTGATATACATATATATATCCGATCCGATTGAGGGTCTTTCCACTTTTGAGCGGTTGCCCTTTTACCAGCCGGCTGCTGGTACATATATATATATATATATATATATATATATATATATGTGTGTGTGTGTGTTATACAAATGGGTTATTTTGTCCAACATCAAATATAGAAATTATAATCAGTTGCCATATGATATTCAGAACATACTATTTATTTTGTTTCGCAAAATGTAGGGTTCTGCGAAAATGCATGGACGATAAATAACACTGGTCAACATGATTTTTGTCTCACGAGTACCAATAGTTGTACTTAATGCAGTTTTTTTATCGTGTTTTCAAATATGTGTTCGGAATTTCTCCATCACCCACATTTTTTTTATTTCAATTTCAATTAATGGATTTACATAATTATTTTTTAAATAAACGTTTTTAGTCCATTGGGCGCAGTGAGCGATGAGCACGGGGAACACTTTCATCAGGAGATTTCAGCTATGGAAAAGAAATATCAAGGCAAATGGAATCCTAATATGCTGGCCGATTATTCTTGGACCATGAAGAGGGATGTTCCACAGGTGAAATATAGCAGAAAATCGTCATTTCTTACTTTCTAGTGAGTCCGAATGTTCGAATATTGTGTAGTTACGAATGTAGAAAATATAAGTGTTTGAAATTATAAATTCCTGTCTCTCTGAAATGTTGCGTGACGGAGAAACACCGATATCATATTTGAATTCAGGAGAAAAGATACTAACAGAATCACATATTTTTCTTTCTGAGATAAAAAAAAAGTATATTTTTTGTTGCTCTGGGTAATAGATCCACTCCTTTACAAAACTTGAACACCAAATAGTGTAACCATAAACTCTATACGTGACATGTTAAATAATCCTTCGATAGATCGAAGTTTTTATTATCCCTGTATTTATTTGAATATGCATTACTCTGTATTTGGCATGAATTTATCCCATTATTGCACTAACTTTCAGTTACTTGTTATTAATTATAACAGCAGTTCAAAAAAGCATATAAATAATTCAATATATTTTAATTGAAATAAGTTATGTAAATGGTTATACGTAAAATCAGAAATTGTATCTGACTCCTTTGACCAACCAAAAAATCACTACAACAGACGCTAAAAGCGAGAAATTTTCATTTAATAATAGATTACAGTAACCCTGCATCGAAACTGCGTGTGTTTATTGCCTGTCCCAATAGACTTCCTACCATAAATGTACTAACAACCAAAGCGTATAATTTCGACAAAGCTACTAATTAACAATTAACAAGAAGGTTTCCCATACTCCCCAATCTAATGAATGAATGCTTCTGATTTTTAAATAATTTATAATTTCCACGTAAATTTCACAGTACATCTAAATATTCCGTTAGATTTTGATCATGCAGAATGTTCTGGTATTCTAGTTAATTAAATAAAACTTTTGAGCACGTTTCACATAAATTTATTTTTAAAGTATCAGTTTTGATTGCCCAAATTTCCATCACCGAATTTGCCAGGCAGAGAAATACAACGAGCCGGAAGAAAAGTGCAAGTGCAAACTGTATGGGTCAAACTGTGACCGATATTATTTAATGTGGTGCAAAAAAAAATAAGAAAAAAGAAAAAAAGAAAAGAAAGTCACAGACTTCTGTTAAACTTAAGAGTGAACAAGAAACATGCATATTGCGCGATATCATCCCTGTTAGGCCTATTATTATTATTATTATTATTATTATTATTATTATTATTATTACAGTATAATTATTACTATTTATCAGAATTATCATCATAAATCAGTGTCGCCAATTTGACAAACAAAATTACCGGTATTATATAAATTGAGCTAACTAAATCTGTATATTTACTTAACAAATTATCCCGAAATTTCCCTTACAGGTCACGAAGAATTCCGAAAACATCATGCAGGAAAATTTGACCCGACTAAGCTTCGAAATGTTCTGGTCCCTAGGAGGCAAAAGACGTAACCCCGAGACCAGAGCGGTGGATAATATTATTATTTTATATTATTGCTATTATTATTATTATTATTATTATTATTTATTATTATTATTTATTATTATTTATTATTATTATTTATTATTATTTATTATTATTTATTATTATTTATTATTATTATTATTATTATTATTATTGTTCGATGCCACCTGTTTGTCATTCGACATTTCAGGTATTCTCTCCTGGCATTAGCGTGTTCTAACCCACTTCTGAGGTTGGGGCGCCTGGAAGGCGCGGGGTTACGCTGCCCCAATGATATGATGGGTGATGACGATGGGTAATGATGCGCCAGAAGAGGATTTAAACCTAAACTTAATCTAATGAAGTGAATATGATATTGATGATAATGATGGCCAGATGATGTTCGGGGTCAGTTTGGGCCTCAACGTATCCTGACATTTGTCTTACAGGTGAGGAAAAACCCCGAAAAAACCTCACCCAGGAAACTTGTCCCGAGCGGGTATCGAACCCGGGCCCGCTGTGTGACAAGGCAGTACGGTACCTCGAGATCTCAGCGGTGGACATATTACTATTATTTTTATTATTACTAGTATTATTATTATTATTATTATTATTATTATTATTATTATTTTAGTTCACCTTTTGGTGTAACGTCGTTGCCTAGTACTTAATAGGCCAAGTCCGATCACTGCTCGGGACAAGATTCCTGGGTGGAGTTTTTTTCAGATTTTTTTTTCTTTTTTTTTTTTTACTTTTAAGACAAAGTCGGGAAATGGTAACGCCTATTTTCCGAATATCATCTTATCATGACAATCATTATGTTGTATCTTGTCTAATATGTTTGTGCTTTTTTAGGACCCGGCCATGACAATGAGCTGATCACTCATCCATCGACGCCCTCCACGTCCTTGTGTGGTCAAAAGTATGTTCCAAAGTTAAAATATTCTCCCAACAAGTAGCGTCCAGTTAAAGAACCGGATGGCATGAGGCATGCATAAGTACTATACAAAATAGGTTAATTGAGGTAAAGAGAGGTTAATAATCAGGGAAAGAAACTTAGTTGGTTGGGAAATGAGGTACACTGCACACAGAACCATTGCTCTGTGTTCTATTCACTCTCGTATGCACCGCAGCTGCGCACTAAGCTGCGTTGCTGTCTTGCGCCGTCACATCGCATGCATACTCCGGTTTCAGTTAACTTGCACTCACTATAGAGTACTACAATGCTAACCAAGGTACTTTCCCTGTTAATAATAAATGTATTATTATTATTATTATTATTATTACTATTATTATCATCATCATCATATGAAGAAGAAGAGGACGTAAATGCAAAAATATCAATTTTTTAAAGAATTTTAGGATTAATAAATTCTATCTTCAAGCCACAGTTAGTCCAAAAACATTCAAGACTAAAAGTGTACAAAACACTGGCTCTTTCAATTCTTTTGTATGGTAGCGAAGTATGGACATTGAAACTGAAGGATATACAGAGACATAGATCTGCTGAAATGAGATACCTTCAGAGGACTGCATGATACACAATACACAAAAAAGAATGCAGACATCTTAGAAGAATTACACATGGAACCTTTAGAAAACAAAATTTCTAATTATAAGTCAAGATGGATGCAACATGTTCATCGAATGGAAGATCACAGGAAACCCAAACAAATCTTCAGATATCAACCTGCAGAAAGAAGAAGACTTCTGGATGGCGTTTCTCTTGAGGCCGAAACAGGTCAACAAATGACCTAAATTCATGAATGTACTATGATTATTATTATTATTATTATTATTATTATTATTATTATTATTATTATTATTATTATTATTATTATTATTATTATTATTATTATCATTGCTACTTTTAGTTGTAATGTTGATGAATGCAGGTAATACGAAGACTTGTCAAATGTGTGTTTATATCTATATTGATTTATATTCGAAGCGGATAATCCAAAATTAATTATAAAAGTACAGTTTCAATATTGTATAAAATATAGGGATAATATAATTATATTATTGAAATTATTGATACTCGTTCAGTGGTAATAAATTAAAACAAAAATTAATTTTCTCTATTACATTTGTACTAATTTCAAATGAAATAAAATAAAATCAGGTGGCTCTATATGCCTTTAATCCACGCACTTTCAATGTGATGAATTTTAAATAAAGGAAAACAAATAAATTACACATTACCTGCTCCATAGATTTGAAATTCCAAATATTTTTTTTATATTACTCAACAAATATTTCCACTCTAATATACATTTATTAATCCAGTATTTATTATACGCTATCTCTTCATTATTTACGTACATAATGAGATTAAATTGGTAACCTGTATTTGTTGAGAACTACATGTAAAACATTTACACTGGTATGACAAATGAGTTGTATTGTCATTAGATAAAGAATAACATATTTTTAATCTGCCCCTACTATGTGTATTCCTAACAGTATGCATAGTTCTAAATCATAATTAAGGGAATGGAAAACACAAAGCATGTAGCAGAGGACTGTAATCAAAGCTGGGGTTTGCACTACACCGTTTTTCATTAGCACATTGTTTACTGTGTACAGAGGAAAAACATCACTCTTTACTAATTTCATGTTCAAATACTGTAACTCCAACGAGTGTAGTAACTTTTCACTCAGCCACTTATCATCTAGTTCATAAACAACAGTTCTGGCTTCTCCCTTATTTTACACTTTAACTTTAAAGCTATTTTCATTAATAAAGCTATTTCTATAAATTAACTTCAAAATTATAAAATTACACCGAGCAACAAAAAAAGAAACTTTTTTTTTTGTCTCAGAAAGAAAAATATGTGATTCTGATAGCATTTATTCTCCTAAATTCAAATATGATATCGGTTTTTCTCCATCACCCAAGATTTCCGAGAGAGTATTTATAATTTCAAACACTTTAATATTTCCACAATCGTAACTACACAATATTCGAACATTCGGATTCACCTAGAAAGTTAGAAATGACGATTTTCTGCTATATTTCGCCTGTGGAGCATCCCTCTTGATGATGTAACTATAATCGGCCAGCATATTAGGATACCATTTGCCTTGATATCTCTTTTCTCTAGCTGAAATCTCCTCATTTAGCTCATTTGGTTTTATTTTACAATGGACAAATGACGAAAAAACGTTTATTAAAAAATAATTATTTAAATTCATTAATTGAAATAAAAATAAAAAAGAACTGTGGGTGATGGAGAAATTCCGAATACTTATTTGAAAACACGATAAAAAACTGCATTAAGTACAACTATTGGTACTCATAAGTCAAAAATCATGTTGACCAGTGTTATTAATTTCTTTTAGATGCAAAGTTCATCATCATCATAGTCCATTCACGAATTTAAGCTGTTTTTTACCTGTTTCAGACTTAAGGGGCCCGACTGGTGAAAATGTTGAAAAAATGCATTTATTTGTTTATTTTCGTTTTAATAGCTCTGATTCTTTAGGATCATTTTCATTTAATTTTTTTTTATTATAGGAGCAAATTGAGTCCGTGACGTAAGAGTTCAAGTGCCCTTGCTCGTGTGGAGTATTACTATTTAAACTCTAATATGAGTTTTTTTTGTTTCCATTTTTTTTTTTCACATTTTCCGAAACTTCAAATGCTCCTTACGAAGCAATTTTTATGCTATCAAAATTAAATTTTGTGGCTAGACTGTTCAATAAATGCTAATTCAAATTTGCTATGCAGCTATTAGTCTAAGACACATGTGGGGTTTTAAATTGAAATGAAAAAAATAATGATAGTGATAAATAATAAATCATTTATTTTCAAAAAATGAACAATAAGCAGTATCCTCCCTTTATGAATATTTTTTGCTTAACAAATGTGGTTAGTGGAATCATAAAGACTCTGAATCTCACATTTCAACAGATAATATTAAAAAATGTATCGTAAGGAGCATTTTTTAGAAAATATTTAAAAAATAGTTTAAAAAATCATAATTCTGAAAATATTCTACTTATAAACACCACAATTCACAGAAACGCATCTATAAGCACATAATGTCTGTGATAAACATTTCAAAACAATCAGGTGAAAACTAAAAAAAGAATTAAATTCACCAGTCGATCCCCTTAATAAAAACACCATCCAAAATTCTTTTCGGTGTACGTCCTGAGCTTTTTAATGTGCAAGTTGATATCTTAACATTTGCTTGGATATCCTGTGATCCTCCATTCGATGAACATGTTGCCGTCATCTTGACTTATAGTCAGAAATTTAGTTTTCTAAAGGTTACACGTGTAATTCTTCTAAGATATCACTTTTTATGATCTAGTAGTGTGTAAGTTCTTCGAATATATTTCATTTCAGCAGATCTAAGTCTCTGTATGACCTTCTGTTTCAATGTCCATACTAAAGAGTTGGAAGAGCCAGTCACTTTCAATCTTGAATCTTTTGAACTAACTGTGGCTTGAAGATATAATTTATTAAGCCTAAAATCCTTTAAAATTTTGATATTTTGCATTTACATCCTTTTCATCTTCATATGAGATGTTGCATCCTAGATTTATAAAATGATTCACCTGCTCCAAAATTTTATTGTCAAGTACAATTTTACTCCTGACAGGATTTGTACTTTAAAATGCCATGGTTTATGTTTTCGCTGTAGGCATCTTCAAAGTTTTGATTTAATAATCGCAGTCTGCGTTATGAAAAACAGATTAATATAATTTAATTTTTAATTCGATGTACATACTAACTGTAATGGAATTAATAACAGGTTCAACTCTGGATATGTGTGCTGTTATACATCTTCACACAAATTAACTTATATGCCAGGCGATTCTAGTGCACATGACAATCTACAGTAATTGGAAAAAACGTAATTAAAAAAATATTCTTGTAGTAAGCCAAAATTGTATCAATTTGAGAATAAAGTTCTTATATATATATTTTTTTCTGGATCAAAGAGAGATGAACAGACAGGTGAATAGGGAAGACTGCATAACAGTGAACTTTGTAGTAAACCAGATGTAATAAGAAAAGTTGAATCTAGTAGATTTCAATAGGCAGGGCATGTAGCATGAATGGGGAATGAAAGATGGGTATAGAAAGGTCATCGAACAGATGGAATGGGACATGGAAACTTAGTACTTGCAGGAATTCTTAACAACCCAATTTCTCTAAACAAAATAAAAATAAAAATATATTAAACAGTTATTTATCCACACATATTATGTGGATGCTTATACTTCAAAAGAGGTGAAAATATTACGAGTACTTAAGAATGAAGTTCTTACGAAAATGCTTGTGCCTGAGAGAGACGAACAGATAGATGAATGGAGAAGACTACTAAAGAGTGAACTAAAATATCTTTATGGGAAATCAGCTGTAATAATAACAAATAGGTCTCTTAGACTGCAATGGGTAGGACATGTGGAACAAATGCGGAATGAAATAGGGACATGAAAACTTCTTGTAGAAAACCAGAGGGGAAGCTTCCAGTAGGTAGGCCAAGAATGAGGTGAGAGAATATAATTTAACATGATTTGAAGTAGGTGAATTATATAGCAAAAATTGAAAAAAAATTGCTCATCATAGGGATGTAAGGAAAGGCATAATTCCGTGAGGCCATACATCTACGAGTTCGGTAGTGCCAATGAGTTAGTTAGTGCAATAGAATTTATTTATATAACTATCCAAAATAATTGATGGGTTATGAACGAGTGATTTATCGGCCAACGAATTGTTTCCAGTGATCCGCGAGTTGTCTGCACATCACATTAGCCCTAGAAGTTTGTAATATGATTTTCCTAACACCCTATATATATATATATATATATATATATATATATGGCATGAAAAGAAAAATAAACGCCTGAGCCGGGATTTGAACCGGAGATCTCTAACTTTATTCGTGACAGCACTACCAATTGCGCTACTCAAACATCCTAGCAGAATCTTATTTTTCTTTTCATGCCATATTTAGCCTTCATTGCTGAATGTCAAAAATGTAATTATAACGTCAACTATCTTTATATATTAAAATTTCGTGTCACGTTGTTTGTCCGCGATGGAATCCTAAACTAATGAACCGATTTTAATAAAATTTTGCACACTGTGTGCAATTTGATCCAACTTGAGACTTAGGGTAGTTTATAACTAAATTTATAGTCGCATTATTTTTTTATTGCAAATAATTTGTTTATTATTTAACAAAGAGTTATAATTATCTGTGAGTTCCATACGATTCTAACAGATGGCGATATAATTACCTGTGAGTTCCATACGATTCTAACAGATGGCGGTGTAAGGTAAATTGGTAAGGTAATTGGTTTATTATTTAACAAAGAGAGATCCAGATGGCTGTGTTGTTTATTGCAACCGCGAATTTCAATTGAATTACAAATATTGATTACTTCATAATTTAAGTGTTTATTTTATTTTCATTATTATTAATTTCGTGTGTAAATATTGGTTTTAAGTAATCTGGCTGAAAGACAGCAACTTAATTTAAATTTTTAACGTATACCTTAGCCACAGCAACGCGTGGCCGGGACTTCTAGTATATATATAAGATTTATCTTGTCTAAGTTACGATCGTAAAATATACTTTATTTACTACTGTTTTGGGATCTGAACTTAACACTATTGATTTTAGATAAGCCATTGTAATGTATATAGTATATCACGTGAATAAACTATACACAGAGAGGATATATCATAGGGTTGTTGGTACAAATGCTCTGTTCTTGTGTCTTACATGAATCTAAAATTGCACATCAGCGTTTAGAGAAGCTTCTGACCACGTACCGCCATAACTCAAAGAAAGACTCAGCAATTGTATTTCATTTTGAATTCCCTTTGTGCTCTCCATAGCAATGCGAACTTTTACGTTCAACGTATATGTACGCTAACTTGTATTTTGAAAATTTAAACTGACCCAACATTCAGAACTATATCTAACTAACTAATTCACTGGCTATATCGAACCCGTAGGTTCATGTCCGCGCGGACATAAGCTCTCCATACATCCCATTCTTGAGCTAATGTTTTCCAATCATTCTCTGTATAATCTACTTCCCTCAAATCTTAGTTAATGTTATTCTCCCACCTCATTCTTGGTCTACCAACTGGGCATTGTGCCTCTGGTTTTCCTACCAGAAGCTTCCATGCACGTCTTTCATTCCCCATTCGTGCCACATGTCCTGCTCATCACAGTCTATGAGACTTAACTGTTCGTATTATATCTGGGTACCTATAAAAACCATGTAGTTCACTGTTATGTAGTCTTCTCCATTCACCTGTCTGTTCATCTCTCTTTGGTCCAACAATTTTCCTAAGAACTTTATTCTCAAATACTCGTAATCTCCTTTCCTCCCTTAAAGTAAGAGTCCATGTTTTGCATCTATATAATATAACTGGTAGAATAATAGTTTTATATATCTTCAGTTTAACATTTTTTGAAAGGAGTTGGGACGTCAAGAGTCTCTGTAATGCATAATAGCACGCATTTCCAGAATTGAGCCTATGTTTAATTTCTTTGTGCATCTCATTCCTATTTGTGATTATTGTTCCTAGGTATTTGAATTCAGCCACTTCCTCAAAATTTCCCTCATTTGTCATTAGCTGTCCATTTCCATTATATAATGAATTGATACATGTTATCATATATTTAGATTTATTGATATTTATTTCCAGTCCCAATTTATTAGTGTTACTCAGTAGTGTGTGCGTGTTGGCCTTTAGTATATATCTACAATATTTAAATAAAAGTAATTGGTAAGCAAGTTGTCTACTTTAAAAAGTTAATAGTTTTGTAGTTTATTTCTGAAAGTCTGTACCAAGCCACGTGATAAGTTATATATATATTTTTTAATGTATGGTTAGTTTCAATATCTAGGTGGTTCTCTGACGCAAGTGGTTTGACCTTCAATCTTTATCTCGAATCCCAAGTTAACGTCTCCGTCGTACCATATAGGGCTCGTGGTGGACGAATCGGATCCAGAGTATGTTTTTCCTTGGATTTCCCCTTTTTCCCAGGTAAAAACTTCATTTCACCACTTCTCTACACATATGCCATTAATTTCGTTCAATTTCATCTGCCCGTGATGATGGTGTGTCAGTGCTGGTCAATCGGCATACTCGTATGTCGCATATCTCCAACAATATGGGTTTCATCTCATCTTATCTCTCAATCTGACATTACGCCGGATACGAGTATGGGCTTCATCTCATCTTATATCTCGACCTGACATTACGCCGCATACGAGTAAGACAATTAATTAAAAGTATTAAGGTCGAATTCGTTGTGCTAGTACAATATCTAAGAAGGAAAATGTCAGCCATTTTATGTCGAATCCTACCTTAAGGCAATTTAATCTCAATGAAAGTAATAATCCAAATAATATAGTCACAAGTTATTTGTCTTGTTTTATAATTTTGTCAGTGTATTTAGGAAAACCTCCTAGGAGCAACTGAGGAAATTGGCTGCTGTTTTACTTATAGGCTATATTTATTTTATTTTATTTTTCATGTTTGTTTTCTTTATTCTTTAGTTTAAGGAAATAAAGCCACCTTCCAAATACTATGTGCTTTTGGCAAAGTTCAGACTTAAATTATTACAGTTATACTACTTCTACTACTGCTGCTACGGAGAAGTATGAGAATATCCAGGCTACAACATATTCGAAATACATATATCAGACAAGAAATGGATGCATAAGAAACTGTTATCGAAAGGATAACAAAGAGAACTTTACCGTGGTATGGACATGTACAACGGACGTCGAAAGACCAGTGGCCTAAACGTTAGATTGGATGGTACCAGGGGCAGAAGGAAGAGGGGAGAAGTAGAAGAACATGGTATGAGGGAATATATGATGTCATGATGAAGAGGAGTATGGAAGAGGGACAATGGGAAGGTAGGAATCTCTGGAAAGCAGGAATCAAGGGCGAACTGCTGTAAAGTGGAAAGCCTGTATTAGGTATTAGGTAGGTACTACTGCTGCTGCTGCTGCTGCTTCTTCTTCTTCTTCTTCTTCTTCTTATTTTATTATTTTTATTACTGGGTCCTGTTATTATTTTTGCTTTTCCCATTATTAATAATATTATTATTATTATTATCATTACTATTTTAAAAATATATTGTAAATATATGAAATATTGGGTGATATATATATATATATATATATATATAGAGAGAGAGAGAGAGAGAGAGAGAGAGAGAGAGAGAGAGAGAGAGGTCCACTCTCTTTCACTTATTTTCAAGCTTCTGAATTCCTACATTCCTATTTACCTGGCGTACAGATTTGAGAAGTTATCCTCTTACCACAATATTGACACTAGGTCACAAGATAACAGTCTGCTAACAATCCCTCGTCATAGCAATTTCTCTTATTCAACTTCCTTCACAGTAGCTCAGCCCCCTCCTGGAATTTCCTTCTCAAGATATCAGGGGTTGCCGCACACTTGGCACTTTTAAGTCACGTTTATACAGTTGCCTGTTGTCTAATAATTAACATTTCTCTATTTATTTAAATTTATACTGTGTCATTAATAATTTTCTGTTTTTTTTTATATCTTGTACATATTAAATTTAATTCGTTATATCTAGACTAAATCAAACTACATTATAAATAATAATTGTATTGTATATATATAACATGTAATCGTTTATGTTTATTGTAATTTAGATGTAAGACTATTTTTTGAATTTTTTAAACCTGGTTGTGTGGCAGACAAGGACTTAAGGCCTTAAATCTGCCAGGTAAAATAAAGCTATTATTGTTATTATTATTTATTATTTTATTTTTTATTTTTATTATTATTATTATCATCATTATCATCATTATCATTATCATCATCATCATCATCATTATCGTCATCATTATCATCATTATCATCATCATTATCATCGCTATCGTCGTCGTCATCGTCGTCGTGATCGCCGTCGCCGCCGCCACCACCGCCATCGCCACCGTCACCGTCACCACTACCGTCACCGCCACCATCATCATCATTATAGCTTGAAGTTCTGTTACAAAGCATTTTATTATTTGGGTCCGAAACCTTAACAGCAAGTAGAAAACAAGCCAAGAAGCTGTTAGCAATAGAAATGGATTTTTGGAGGCGATCGACAAGAATTTCAAGAAACATCACTATAAGGGATAGGCCTATTATGCAAGTTGAAAACAAATAGGAAAAATAGAAGGAAAACGTTTGAAATGGTATGGACACCTCATAAGAATGGAAGAAGCGAGAATACCAAAGAAGATCCTTAATTGGAAAGGTAATGAAAGAAGTGGAAGAGGCAGGCCTAGAGAATGATGGAGGATGGAGTGAAGAGAAGTATGGAAGCTAGAGATTTGAGGGAAGATGATGCTAAGAGAGGAACCTTTGGCGACAAGTCACTTTGGGTTGAAGGAGAAACACTGTATTGTGGAATATTCCTAAATAAAACATTTAATTTACTTCGAGTGTTAGCGAACTACATTTTCTTATACGGTTAAAGCTAAAACATTCGACCAATGAAAATGAAGTCCAAACATCTGGTTTGTTTAATTACAACTGGAACTTAGGTCGAAAGAGATATAGTAAAGATTGAATTATAAAGTGTTTATTGTTATTGGTCTATAGTACATTAATAAAATAGTCCCGGAACTGGTGATTACTCGATTAAAAGGAAGAAAGATTAGTGAAAGTACAGTGACCCATGAAAATAGATATATCTATCCCATTATATTAATCATATAATAAAACTGAACACATTTGCTAAACAAATGCCTCTAAGTTTGGATGGACTCATTCAATGAGACATTGGAATGGTACAAAATGCCTTTTTAATCTTCTCTATAGCAGATGTAATTACTAAATGATGATCCAATTAGCGGTGATTATACTAGCGTTCATACGACCACACAAAGCGTCTGGCGTTGTTTTCATGTACCTGATAAGGCTAATAGCCAGGCTTAGTATTCTTTTTTTTTACATTTTTATTTTTTTATTCCCATGTTGGGTTAACTGCAGGCTTCCCCGCAACATAGGACGACAACCGACGCAAAACTACACATGTACTTTTATAATTCAAACACTGAATACCACTCTTCTTCCATTTCATCTTATTGAAAGTATTCTATCATATAATCAAACTTTTTCACATTGTACATTTTCGTGATCGACCGCGGTGGACTAGTGGTTATGCTCCTTTCCTCTGGTCCCGATGGAAAAATCCAAGGAGTAAGTCCTCCGGGAGGGACTTTAAGCCGTGGGTCCCGAGTCTGAAGATTTTCAGGCTCGTAAAAGATCCTTAAGCCTGAATGAAAAGGCCTCTAAGCAAACTTTACGGAATTTTCTCGTCCTAATACTACCCTGGTTTCCTAGATGTCAGTATGAGGCGGAACGCTGACCACGGACCAATCAAATGACATCTATACGAAAACAAGTGTAACTAAATTAGTGTGGTTCAAATTCTTCCCTGTAGGGGGAAAGCACCTAAATCTCTGTTAATGGAAACATTGGCTTACAAGATACAAGAAGACATTTTCTTGTCTATTACTGTACTTCGGCATTTTAACAACGCATTTTTAAAAGAGTTTACTCGTAATTTTCCTGACGTATCGTAATTCATATATAGGATCTTTCATATATTACGCAATTTTTAGAAATGCAATAATTAATTTAAAAATTCATTGAAATAAAAACTTATTTTATTTTCATTTACATACACTCCCATTTAAGTGCGGAAGATTATATCAGGCATATGTCCATCTCCACTGTCTCGGCAGGCAGTTACTCGTCTATGAAGTTCGTAATGACCCTTTCACAGACATCTCTGTTGATGCCGTTGATGACATGTTGAAATTCTTCCTTAAGTTGGAGAATTGTTTGTAGTTTGTTCACGTAGACTTTGGACCTGTCAGACCTGTCACACATCCCGCGAGAAAGTAACTCTACTCCATGAAAAATTCCCTCAGTCTGTGATCTCAATTCGTGGCGACTTGGAATTACCTCCCAGATCTTGTGACCTTACTCCATGTGACTTATTTTTATGGAGTTACGTAAAGCCCTAAGTCTACATGAACAAACCACAAATAGTTCTCCAATTTAAGGAAGAAATTCAACGTGTCATCAACAACAGCAACAGAGATGTCTGTGAAAGGGTCACCAAGGATTTCTTAGACGAGCTGCCTGCCGAGACAGTGGAAGTGGACATATGCCTGATATGATTTTCCGCACTTCAATGGGATTGCGTATATATATATAAATAATAATATATTACGATGCGAGGTTGGAAAATGGTTTTTACAGAAGCGAGGAAATGTTTAAAAACTGGGCGATAGCCAGGTTTTTATTTTCCGAGATTCTGGTAAACACTTCACAAACGCGTGTTGCACATTATTTTTTGAGCGATGGTGTTTTCAAAATAATAAATAATAGTAAAATAATAGCATCTTTGTTTGAAATATTTGCGTTCATTATAAACAATTGACTAACGTTAACAGTGTGGGCAATGTTTATTAGTTGAAACAACAGGAGGCCTTGAGAACAATTATTGATAACATGGCCGCAAGTACGTATTTATTGTTTTATATTGTTTCAAACAAAGTTCAGTTCATTTAAAATGCAGTGATTTGTTTCGTATAATGTATATTAACACTACCTTTTGGATATTTTTTTGTATATGCATTGTACGTAGTATACATAAAGCGCAGTGGCTTTACGGTCTACAATATCTACTATTTACAGTACAGTTATTTAGGTTGGCAACCTTGAAATTTAGGAAGTTGAACTTTAAAAGGTGGGTTCTTGGATGTGATGTCCCACGTTGTAGATATATGATTGTAATAATTTAGATCACTGTTATTTGCCACGGCACTTATGACTCCCTTCAGGGGAATGGGGGAAAGTTTCTTACATAAACAAATAACGACACTTTGTTAACAGTTAAACTAAATGTTATTTTATTAAAGTTTTCACTTCTGTTTACACGAATCTTGTAAATGATCAATAATTTAAAAGATTCCGGCTTAAATTAATAAATTTCACTTATACAAGATTATTTCATTTATGTAATGGATGACTATTTCCAACGGTCAATTTCTCACTAACACTTTATTTTCACTTTATGGATTATTTATACTCCAGATGAATTAAATTTATATTACAATATTATGTTCCATAACTTTGAAACCATGTTGTCAACTAATATCAAGAAATGAACAATAATTCTCTTATTTCTTGATGAGCCGTTGTTTAACATGTCTGACTTCTTTCAAGTATGTAGCCATTTTGTTTGTTCTGGGAAAAATCCCATCTCATTCCTGTTATAATCTGGAAGTTCTGATTGGTCCAACTGAAAAGGAAGGAATACTACTGGCTGATTCCCATCCAATTCGTCCAATCCCATTTATTTGTTTATAAAAAATACCAATTCGAATATTTAAAGAATTGTTACATATATTAAATCAGTTTGGAATATATCTAACTGTATTAACAGTTTATATTGACCAGTTTGAATTTTTTTATATAGTTATAAAAAATTTGAATTCTCTAAATCAATCTTATTTCCATTCTTAATAGAAATAAATATAATCACATTTAAATATTAAATAAAAAACCCTTATTATTATTATATGGGTACAAATATCCGGTTTTAACTTTGAATCATGGTCGCCATTGCTGTAAGTACGACAAAACGCACCATCGTGCAAAAAGGACTTTTTATTTCGATGCATTTTTTACTCAATTATTGCATTTTTAAAAATTGTGTAATATATGAAAGACCCTTTACTACACTCGTCAGACAAAAGTTGTCTGTCCTTAAGGATCTGTATGGTATAATATGGATGATGATTGATTGATCCCGGCTCGTCCGGCACGGGACGAATGTGCACCCCTAGTAGGAAGTTTTTTTTAATCAGACTAATTTAGTTGCGCATATTTCCCTATAGATGTCAGCGAGTATCGTGTTAGTACGTCGCCTCGAGGAGACATCTAGTAGGAAACTAAAATATCACTTGTATGGAGGAAGATCCGTTAAAGTTTGCTCAGAGGCATTTTTATTCAGGCTTGAGGTTCTGAAAATCTTCAGACTCGAAATCCACGGCTTAAAGTCCCTCCCAAATGACTTGTCTCTTGAATTTTTCCATCCTAAAAAGCTATTTACTCCGACCGGGTTTGAACCCCATCCCTCGGGACTAGAAGCAACGAACATAACTACCAGACTTCTGCGGCCGACATAATACAGAACTATGCTGATTACTTATTAAGATTTGATCTACTTTTCATATGCGGAAAACATAGTAATTCAGTCAGCAAGACTTCCGACTAGGACTCAACGACAGGGGTTCCAACCCGGACAAGGGAACGATGAACTCTTTTCACTCATACTTACTCACTGGCACTATCGAACCCGTAAGCTCATGGCCGCGCGGACATAAGCTCTCTCTACATCCCTATCCTGAGTTAAAGCTTTTCAATCATTCCCTGTACAATCTACTTCCCTCAGATTATTTTCCTGTGTTTGGGCCTTTGGCATGAGTTCCCTGAATTAGTCCACGCCCGGAGAACCGAATGGGGGACTATTTGACCTCCAAAATTTTACCCCAATGGAACTCATGTCCGCATTTCTTGACGGTTGTATTTTTACGGTGAAAGATTGTCACTCTTTCGACCAAGGTACTTTTTTCGTCTGGCTTATCACGTTCGACCAGTCCGGCATGGGTAACCCTATCGGCAGCAATGCTACCGCCGGCAAAGCTCTCGGGATCATTTAAGCACGCAAATCACTCCACCACGACAAGGTAAAGATACCATGGGGGAACTATATTCAATAATTGTGTTCAAAATTATATTGCGGTTCATTCATCCTCTTATAAAGAGGAACTTAAGAGAACTTTCCTGATTATAGTTAGTCGGAACCTAGGAATAATTATCCTACTTCCTCTTCGTAACATTGGCTAAGGATCATGGCTCCTTGCACCTTTGTTTCCCTTGAGTCGATCCCGATGAAATTGTAGTTATCAACTTCCACCTCTTGTTACGGAATTTGCAAGTGAAATCACTTTACCTTTTTTTAGTATGGTACTAGGCTTCTCATGCCTTTGGGATATATATATATATATATATAATTAAGAAAGTTTTCTTGGGTTTTGCGCGTCATGGATTCAAGGTCGGCCTTTGGCCACAGATTCCGACGTTTCGGCATGTTCCCCACATTCCATTATCAAGTGGTTAAGGCACTACGCTACAAGCCGGAAGGTCGAGGGTTCGAGTCCCGGTGGGGTCAGGATTTTTAAATTGACCCAAATCTTCTGGCGGCACTATGGCCCTGGGGTCAACTCAGTCTCTAACGGAATACCAGACACTGTTCTGGGGGTAAAGAAGGCCGTCACTCAGGGCTGACAACCCGGCTGACATCAAGTGTCAATTATCCAGAAAAAGTTCGAGCCTTAACCTCCTACTACCCTAAGGGCCTCTTGAGGCCTGTAGTGGGATCACATTATATATATATATATATATATATATCGGTACTTAATTTATATCCTAACGGGCAGACAGCATTTTGCCTGTGCGCGGTTAGGTTATAAATGAAGAATCCTGTATATATGTAATTTGTAACTACGTAAAATCTGTCACTATGTCAATGTTTTTGAATGCGGATTTTATTTGTAATATGCTTTTATAATATAATGGTGACTGAATTATATTTCATGAAGTCGGCCCCGGTGGACTAGTGGTTATGCTTCTTACCTCTAGTTTCGAGGGTCGCGGGTTCAAATCCGGCCGGGGTCGATGGATTTTGTTTAGGTCGAAAATATCCAAGGAGAGGTCTTCCGGAACAGACATTAAGCCGTGGGTCCCGAGTCTGAAGAATTTCAGGCTCGTAAAAAATCCTTAAGCCTGCATAAAAGGACTCCAAACAAAATTTACCTACCTTTACGTCCTAGTAATACATTAGTTGCCTATTAGATGTCTCAACGGGTAGGTATGTTGACTATGCCATTCAGGACATCTATGAGCAAATAAGGTGACTAAATATTAACTTGGTCGAGTAAAACCTTACAGAGGAGAGGCTATGGCTCAACAATGGGCTACGCATTGTAGAACGATAGAATCATTTCCTGATATTCGTCAAGAAAAAAAAACAATTATTTTATCCATATTTTCTTCATCACCACCCACATAAACCATTCATAATCCATTAATTGTTATTTTAACTTGTGACCAAATTATTTCTTAACTCTGAATTTAATAAAGAAGTTAGTCACTAGAATAAATAGAAAATTAAACATCATAAATATTAACATAATATAAAAATGTGGTGCATTTGATACAGAATTAAATTATATATCCAACGTTGTTAAGTATAAAGACTACGTTTTCAGGGACGTGAAGTTAAAGCAATAACTAAAATATTCTTCACATGTTTCTAACATGGAACACCACAGCAGACGTGATATGCGTACAGTGCGATTTTTCTGTGTGAACCAGCAGATGTTCTGCTGCAAGTCGAATTTACACTCAATTGCACAGTAATTTCGCCCGATGTACTGATTCCCAATCAAACTGATCGTCTGGCTGTAACACAAAACGATGGTACAAAATCATACTAGAAACCCCATCTCTTCAACTTATTAGGTTAGCAACATTTATTCAGTCAAAACCATGCACGCTGCCAGACAAAGACATTTCTACTTCACAATGATATTGTAAGGGAAATTCATTAAGGGGGCAATGGATGAAATTCCTTCTTTCCATAATTTTATAGATGGAAACTTCATATTTTTGGCACATAATGAAATGTCCAAGTTTTTTTTTGTAGCATCAATAGTTTTTTAATTAATCAATTGAGTTGGTATTTACTTGATGAAAATCCATATTTATTAATTAAATAAAATAAAACTTAGAGTTTTATTTGATTTTCGTATTTATTAAGATATAATTCAGTTAGAGCTGTTTCGGTACACTGTACCTTCTTCAGACATGTTAACAAATAATGAATTGTGTCATTATAGTACATATCAACTGATCTAAGCAACAATGCAACAATTATTTATTTAAATTTTTCAATTTAACAAAGGAGATTCATTCAAATCAAGTTGAGAATTTAACAATTTATTACTACTTTTCAATTTATTTATTTCTACAGCCTCCAAAAGGTCCAACCTCTTACCCTTATGTAAAATTTCAAAATTTGGATCGAAACAATGATTAAATTGGAATAGGTGCTTAGCATATTTTGAATATTCTAAATTTCTGTTGTATGCTCTCATGTGTTCCTTTATACGAGTTTTTAATTATTTACATTTTAGTTTTAACCAAAGACGCTTTTTCAAAATCTATCTCCACAATCATGTCTGAGGTAAAATGTTTTAAAATGTTAGATAATATATACATTTCAAAATTTTCATTATTTTCCTAAGGAGAGATGAAAAAAAATTAATGTATTCGACAATCATCCTTTATATTTTTGGTATAGATCATCATACATTTTATGTTTTATTTTGATAAAATCTTAATATATAAAAATTATGACTACCTCATTTCATTAATTAGAGTGTCTAGAACATCCTAAAACTTTCAGACCATATTGTAAAAATTATTGGAGGACATAGATTTTTTAATACAATAATATGCTCTTTATGTGGAAATATGAAAAAAATTCAAAGTTTTCATGCATGTTAATTTCAAAATAGACTATAAAATGTCTGATCAGGTACAAGGAGAATTTAGAATAAGAGAAAATACTAAATTTGGCATACCAGGAAGGCAATATCATCATTGCAGCTAAAGAACATGTAATGGGGATTTAAATAGTGCAGCCATTTATACATGATGTCATTATACTATGTTCTAAGAGTCATAAGTTCATGAAACTTTGGCAATATATAAAGAAAGGCACTTTTTTTTCCTGCAAAGAACAAAAATTGTGATTTTGTGATTTTTAACCAAAAATTGTCAATTGTTACCCAATATCTCCCTTAACCAAACACTATAGTTCTATTTTCTTGTTAATCAGAGCTATGCTAAATTATTTTTGTATAGGGTACAGATGACTATTTTTGTATATCCATAATTGCCTGATAAAAATTTCGATTCGTTGTCACGGAATTAAATGTTTTAAAAAGTAGTTCTTGGGTTACTCCTGACTTGGCATAAGCTTTCTTCTTTTCATTTTATTACTTTGTTCGCCTTTTGAAGACCGATACAAAGCCTCGAAAACCATCGGGATGTTGAAAATGGTCGAAGTTTTCTTTTTCTCTCTCGTGAGTGTCCTTAAAGAATTGTTCTATGTTTTGGATAAGTGTTTATTTAATAGTATATACTTTTAAAATTCACGGTAGAAAACCGTTGAGGTTAAAATTGTGTTAAAATTTTAAAATTCGTACTTGATAAAACAGTCGTCCTCAGTTATATTAACTTCAGGAGAAATCCTGAAGACGAAACATGCTCTTTGAAAGGTCAAGATTTTAATAGTGTGACGACGTTTTACAACAGAAGTTAATATAGTGGAATGCAGGCTTTCACGGCCGGTAATCATGGTAGTAAAAGATTCCGGGCTATGTGGCCGTGGTCTATAACTGGCGTTTCTTCCAGACGTTCCTCCCTCAACTGCGGAGGGCATCTTCAGTGGCGAGCGATAGAAGCTGTTGTTTCCCTGTCGTAGAGTCACGACAAGGAAACAACAGCTTCTAACGCTCGCCACTGAATACGACAGGGAAACAACAGCTTCTAGCGCTCGCCACTGAAGATGCCCTCCGCAGTTGAGGGAGAAACGTCTGGAAGAAACCTCTACGACAGGGAAACAACAGCTTCTAGCGCTCGCCACTGAAGATGCCCTCCGCAGTTGAGGGAGAAACGTCTGGAAGAAACGCCAGTTATAGACCACGACCACATAGCCCGGAATCTTTTACTACCAGAAGTTAATATAGTTGAAAACGACTGTTTTATCAGGTACGAATTTTAAAATGTTTATTTAATAGTTATATAGCATTCTAATATTATATTTTAATATTGTATTTTAACAGTATAAAATAATAATAATGGGCCTTAATGGTACAGCAGCTTCTGCATTTACGATTTTCTATATATTTTTTCTTAAGATATTACTCTTTCATATTTAATCTGTGATTAGACTATTAACCCATTCGCTCCAGATTTAAATGCTCAATGCATTTCCCCAGAAACCGGATTTAAGTTACCGTAAATTATATTGTCTATATTCAGACATTCAAAACAAACAAAATATAACGGTACTTGAGATCTCAATAAGGGCGAAGGCCAAAACACATTCCTCTACTATTCATAATTATTTACAAAATATTACCCTGCCAAGGGATGTACAAAATATTGCAAAATATATAACAGCAGAGTTAAGCGAGTGTACCTCGTCTTCTGAGTTGAAGGCCATTTAACTGCCGGCGAGTCTACCTCGTTTTTTGAAGCGAATAGGTTAATAAGCTTATGTATTAGTTATATTTGCACAAAAAAGTAAAAAAAAAACATCACGGAATTAGCAAACATTTCTCTATATAAATATTCGTTTCAAATTATATTTACAATGCCAAAGATAAATTCATCTAAAGGTATTCATCCGAAACAACTATTTTTTACAGGTGGATAAATTATTTTCTGCAAGATATGTGAAGGAGAAATTGGCTGCACAGAAAAAAAAAAGTTCAGCACCATATCGAACACGATAAACATTTATGTCCTATCTGGTATCAAAAATACCAACAAAAATAAATGTTCCTAATTATTGGTGTATACATATATCAGATTTTTGGATCTTTTTATTTTTAAGTTTTCAGGTCATTTCACGATGTTTCTCCTCTCATTATATGGGTATTTTTTAAACATTTCATGTCATCCAAATATAATGATTTACTAATAATTGTATTTAACTTCATCCTTATTCGATATTATTACTAGTAATGTTATCGATGAGCTGTTTCATTCATTAAGTAAATTATCTGATATATTCAAAAATAAAAATTCATTTCCAGAATTGATCTTATGTTTAATTTCATTGTGCATCTCATTCTTGTTTGTAATTTTTTAATTAATTTGTTTATTTAATGTTTTATCTCTATGTATCAGTTAATATTATTCCTCTTTTCATGTTTCTGTAAATATTATTTTGTTTTTATAGCATATTGGTACATATGTCAGGTTTTTAGATAATTTTTTTAAGTTTCAGAACTTTTCACGATGTTTCCCCTCATTGTATAGGTATTTTTTAAATGTTTTATATCACCCAAATCCAATGATTTACTAATAATTCTTTCTCAGTACTCGATATTACTACTGTTATTTTTATTGAGGAACTATTTCTTTCATTACGTGAATTATCTGATATAGTAAAAAATGAAAATGCATTTCTAGAATTGAGCCTATGTTTAATTTCTTTGTACATCTCATTCCTGTTTGTCATTTTTTATCTAATTGTTTGTTCAATATTTTTTATCTGTATGTAATAATTTAATTTGTACTTTCCTTTTTTAATGCTACCATAATTATTTTGTTTTTGTAACATATATTATACAGTAGAATCTAAAATAATTTTGATCACTCTAAATTATCTGGTGTATGCTTGTATTACGCTTTGACAATATTGACAATTTTTATAAAGAATTCTATTAATTAAATACAATTAACATATTCAGTCAACTCGTTCAAAAAGCTTAAATATTATATTCTGGATAAATATAAAAATATATATTTTAATTTTAAAAGTATTTATTTTTTACCATTTTGTCATACAGAGTTCAGCATGTTATTGATTTTGCTCTTTCGGAACAAGTACTGGATTCTGTTTTATATGATGACATTAGCCTCGTGCAGAACTCTCAGAAATCCAGAGGGATTGATGGTTTTCTGTTAGAGTTACCTCCCTTAGCTGTCAAGTCCCAATTTTAAAGTTCTGGAATGGTACATAATTATATTTGATCATTAAATGGGAGACTGGATTTCCAAATTTGTTCAGGGAATTCAACTGGCTGAAAATCGAATCTGAACCCTCTGAGTAAGAGGTAATGATGTTAAATTATTTATTACATACTGTAGGTCTTATAATTATGGCAAAAAATTTTAACAGAAACATGTTTTCAAATGCCAGCAAATCTTATAGAATGGTTAAAAGATAAAATCGATACTGAATTGGCGAAAAATGTAGGTATTAATTTGTTTTTGTTAAATGTTCTGCGTCTAACACTGAAGTCATTAGCAGTCTTGCTCTCCAATACTTAGAGGTTTTAGAATCTTCATGTTTGACAATGATACAGTTGTTCAGATTACCTTCGTCCATTCCTTCATCTCGGTGATTGCATAAAATGCATTTCGGCGAAGGCAGAACATTCATTTTGTAAAGGTGTTTTGCCAGACAATCGTGGCCCATTGTCATTCTAAAATGTGCCATATCTGTTTTCTTTGGTATGTATGGTATATCAATATTTTTTATTAGGCATTCTCTTTTTTGTTTCTGTCTACTATTTGAAGTCTATTGTCGTTCGTAATTCTGGATTTTAACTTTATGTGGGCGTTTCACTGAGGAGTAAGATATTGGATTTGATCCAGGCAATTGTTCAATACGATATCCTTTTTTGCCAGGAAATCGACTGTTTAATTCATCATCATTATCATCATCATCAGTATCATCATCATCATAGTACATTCACGAAATTAGGCAATTTGTTGACCTGTTTCGGCCTCAAAAGAAACACCATCCAGAAGTCTTTTGAGTGGACGTCCTGGTCTTCTTCTTCCTGCAGGTTGATATCTTAACATTTGTTTGGGTATCCTGTGATCTTCCATTCGGTGAACATATTGCATCCATCTAGACTTATAATCAGAAATTTTGTTTTCTAAAGGTTCCATTGTAATTCTTCGAAGATGTCTACATTTTTTTGTCATCTAGTAGTGTGTATCCTACAGTCCTCCGAAGGTATCTCATTTCAGCAGATCTAAGTCTTTGTATATCCTTCTGTTTCAACGTCCATACTTCGCTACCATACAAAAGAGTTGGAAGAGCCAGTGTTTTATACACTTTTAGTCTTGAATGTTTTTGGACGACTGTTTAATTACCGGCAATAATTCATTAATTTATTGAATGTTAACAATTTCACTTTTATAGGTGCTTATATTTCTGATATAATATTTATTATTAAGCTCCAAAACATTTTTCTCCCCAGATTAAAAGTATTAAGTGAAATATGTGATAAATGTTGTATACATTTCTTTATTTCATTACCTTAAAAATTATCCTGTATTATAAAATATTTAAAGGAATTCAGAGAATGGAATATAGATATTTGTCAGTCGCAGTATATTAATGGTTACCACGTTACTTTCTGATTCCGAGATTCGCGGGTTCAAATCCAGCCGGGGTAGATATATTTTTCAGGGAGAAAAAATTCGGAATATGGAAAGCCCTGGATACTGCTTCGTATATTTTTGACACAAATAGGAATCTCATGCTTGGAATAAGAAACATCTGAGCAAATATTGTCGAAACTTTCACGTACAGATTTAAATTGAGACGATAATGACTTGAGTTATCACAAAACGTCGCTATGTGAAATACCAATTAACTAGCAAGGATGTTTTCTTGGCTTAAAAGAGATGTTAGAGCGACATACTCAAAAGCGAAAAAGATAGTCCTCCAGATAGGAACTGACTAAACAAATCGAATTTTTGGTCCCATTTTCCTGGTTTATGGAATATATTTTGTTAAATGGAGGAAATTGGATTTCTCATCAGCTGATTTAAAAGTGTCGAAGTTCAGTGAAAACAAATCGTGCGTAACCGTAAGTTATTGCATATTTGCATTTTGTTGCATAATATTACACCAATTTAAATATCAACCGATTCAATTTCCTTTACGTAACATTAAATAAAATAAAATAATGTAGGGACTATATTATGTGATACGTTTTCAATGTAAGGGTTAATTATATTTTTATGGTATACATTGCGACGAAGAAAACATGGTGGTTACAAGAGTACATTTTAAATTTCTGGTTTCATGTAAACCGCCACTTCTAACTGTTGGATATCGTTAATTTTTTTTTGGAAAATATCTTCTTCGATTTCATTGCAAAAAATAAAATAAAATAAAATTGCGACCGCTAGGGCGATTTGAAATTTTCTTTTCCGGTGAACTCCTACATATAATGGAACGATTTTGTTGTTAACGAACTCGATTTTACTTTTTTAAATCAATTGCTGTATACCAAGATTGATTTGATGAAAACAAAAATTGTGGTTGCTAGAGTGTTAACGATATGGGTGTGAAACATGGACTCTTACTTTAAGGGAGGAAAGGAGATTACAAGTATTTGAGAATAATGTACTTATGAACATTTTTGGACGAAACAGAGATGGACAGGTGAATGGAGAAGACTACATAACAATGAACTACATGGTCTTTATAGAAAGCCAGATATAATAAGAACAGTTAAGTGTCGTAGACTGCGATGGGCAGGACATGTTGCACGTGTGGGGAATGAAAGACTTGCATGGAAGCTTCTTGTAGGAAAGCCAGAGGGAAAACGCCCAGTTTGTAGACCAAGAATGAGGTGGGAGAATAACATTAAGTATGATTTGAGGGAAGTAGATTGTACAGGGAATGATTGGAAAGCATTAGCTCAGGATAGGGATGTATGGAGAGCTTATGTCCGCGCGGCCATGAACCTACGGGTTCGATAGTGCCAGTGAGTAGAGTGTTAACGGATATATATATATATATATATATTATATATATATATATTCGTTAACACTCTACTCACTATATATATATAAGAAAAATATTTGTGCCAGGATGCTTGAGTAGCGCAGCTGGAAGCGCGCTAACGTAAAAACTTAGATGTTACTGGTTCAAATCCCGGTTCAGGCATTTATTCTTTTCATATAATATTTGGCCTCCCATTGCAAAATGTAAAGAAATGTAATTATAACATCGAAAAATAAAATAAATATTCTCTTTAAAACTTTAAAATATGCTTACATGTTATAGAAGCGACATATATGTCCCGCTGCCTTTCATGAATAGAGAGTTTTATAGGCTATATATATATATATATATATATAAAAGTAAGAAAAATATTTGTGCTAAGATGCTTGAGTAGAGCAGTTGGTAGTGCGCTAACATATCAATTTTTAGGTCTCAGGTTCAAATCCCATCCCAGGCATTTATTTTTCATGTCATATATATACTGAAGATAGGTTTCTTGGATTCTTCGCATCAAAGATTCAGGGTTGGCCTTAGACCACTGTTCGAATGATTCCAACCTTTCGACATAATGTCGTGCCGTTGTCAAGGAATGACAAAAACCTATAATATATATAATATTAGGTAAGTCACATATATATGTAACTCACTGGCACTATCGAACCCGTAGGTCTATGGCCGCACGGACATAAGTTCTCCACACATCCCTGTCCTGAAATGTTTCCAATCATCCCCTGTATAATCTAGCCTACTTCTAGAAATGTATATACATTTTTATCAAGGTCATTTTCGGTGTCTACTCGATAGGATCCGCGAATATCTGTAATTTAAATAAATATTTTTCATCAAGATAACCTCAATAGTTTGATTCCTTCGGAATTGACTAAGAAGTATGAATGAGAAAGAAATGGAGAAAAGAGACGATGGATACAATTCTGATCATTAACGACATTTGAGTCATTGCCGAATTCTCAAGCACTTCATTCAACGTGTTTTCAGACAGTAATGTTTTGAACTAAAAATTGAATACTCTTTTAAAAATCACTTTACAGAGTAAATACTGTCAATCTAAATGCAATCTAAAACAAATTGTAGAGTGCAGCCAACGCTTGTCGCAATATAATTCTCGTATTGATTAAAACTAGTGGTCGTTCGTGGTCGAAATTCGACCACAATTCATTAATTTTTTTAAGTTTGTCACAAATATGTCATTATGCATTAATTTTCTATTTATTTTAAAAATACGAACGATAGCTTATATAAGCCATATTAAAAAAAACAATAACGCGTCATTTGGCATTTGTATACTATTTAAATTTGCATTTGGCCTATTATTATGTGTACGGGAATATATATCCCTTCTTCTTTTTCTCTCGCTCCGACACGTCACTGTTCCATGTCGAGACATAATGGAAATAGGTGCGAATATCTAAATATAAACAAATGCAATGAAATTACTGAAACCAAGATTAGACAGGGTTTAATTTAAATTTAAATAATGGAATGTACTCACTTTTTTAACCATTATAAATAAATACACTAGAGTAAGTAAATTCACATTGCTGCTGAACAATTTTCTTCTTACAACAATGCACTTTCAGTATAAACGTAAACAATTGAATGGCACACAATTGAATGAGTAATAAACATAAATTATTTAGAGACAATTTATTTTATTTTGTTTAATTTAAATTATTTGTAACACATACTATATATAAATTTTATTTTTCTACATTTCTTCTCTATGTAAACTTTAATTATTTAAAATATCACACTCCTCCATGCGCGCAAAAAAAGGGGTACAAGGTTATTTATTCACGTATTAATATATATAAGTAAACCTTAGTAATGTATTGCAAACACGACTACTATAAGGTGACTGGAGAGACAAAGTTATGGATAGAGTTATTGCTTTTTTTTTTCTTCAAATAATTGGGACAAGATCACAAGACACTTCTTCACTTTTACACCACAGCACAGGATATGACTATATCCTGAATCTTCACATTTCTATGACTAGAACATGGAACTCACTTCCCAGTCATGTCACGGACTGTTAATCACTATCATTATTTAAATCCAAATTAACTGATATCTTAAATTCCACACAATGAAAATACTACCTGAATAACAACTATATTCAACTGTGAATATTCATCTAGCAACCTTTTCTTCATTTATTTTATTTCTATTCACTGTTTTGTTAGTATTAGCTAATATTAGACCTTATCCTTTGTTAAGTTTATATTTTTATAATGTTTTAAAATCATGAGTATTTAATTTTTGTATGATTTTATTATTCGCTGGTTATTATGGCTTTAACTCTGCCAGTTTAAATAAAGCATTATTATTATTATATTATTATTATTATTATTATTATTATTATTATTATTATTATTATTATTATTATCGTTATTATTATTAGATAGATCATCGGTTGATTAATGTCCTTGACATCGTCCGATTCCTAATAGCCAATTTTGTCGGTCTATCCATCTCCTGGTTGTAGATGTTTCTCCTTCATGCATAAACATATTCCCTGACTCCAGGAGGTTTTAGGTTATTATTATTATTATTATTATTATTATTGCATCTTCGGTACTAATATATCGACATAGGAATATAATTAAAAGAGAAAATCAATACAGGAAGTTATCCCGCACCAATATAAATATACCTATTGCAAAAAATTAATAAAATTTGAAATATTTTCTTCTACTCACGTCAAAGTAGAAAATACAAGCAGATTCCACAATAAAAATTAGAGGTTGAGAAGTAAAGAATTTCCATTTAATAAAAGACATTTTTAAAATTCTGTTCATCAGAGCTCTATACATATACTAATTAAACAACCCTCCCATACGACCCAGTTTTTTTTTTTTGTGACAGATAATCAAGTTTGCACTAATTAGATTGTGAAATTGATTAGCAGAGTATGCAGAAGAAGTGCTGAGTCTCTCATGTTAATTCTATGAAATATCTGTCGCATGATTACTTCAGGCTTCTCTCTCTAAATGCCTGCATGACGCCATATTACATGTGTGCATAATAAAATATTAATAATGAAAAATGATAATAATAATAATAATATAAAACTATATATATATATATATATATATTATATATATATATAAGTTTTATTTTTATTAAATTAAATAATAATAGCAATAATACTAATAACAACAACAATAATAATAATAATAGTATTATTAATAATAATATTAATAATAATAATAATGCTTTTAAAAGAGTTATTTTGTGATTGTGAGGATAAATTTAGAATATATATATATATATATATATATAAACATGCATTATTAAAATTAAATCTAATATAAATGGGAGCGCATCTATACACACACACACACACACACACATATATTTATATATATATCCATCCATAGTAATTCTGCCCGAGGACAGGTCTTTCACTACAATCATAGCATTTTCAAGATATGCTTTGCAGCTTTACTAGGGAATTATAGGTGTGGTAGCTTCCCGTTGCTTGCCACACCGGTGAAGGATGGTGATGATAATGATAAGGATGATGACGATGATGATGGCCGGATGATTTTCGGGGACAGTTGGGCCCTAAGCTTCCTGACATTTGTCTTAAAGATGAGGAAAAACCCCGAAAAAACCTTACCCAGGAGCCTGTCCCGACCAGGAATCGAACCCGGGCCCGCTGCGTGAGAAGGCAGCACGCTACCTCGAGAATACAGCGGTGGAATATATATATATATATATATATATATATAGGCCTCGGAAGTTTCTTGCCTCAAGACTCGTGTACCCTGATTCAAACCGGGCCGAGGTCGATGGATTTTGGGATTGAAAAGTCTAAGGGACAATTCCTCCGAGAGCGACTCCAAGGTGTGGGTGCCGAGTCTGAAGATTTTCGGGCTCTTTAAGCCTACATTAATGCCTCTGGGCAAAATTTAAACCGTTCTTCCTCATCCAAGTAATCATTTATTCCTACTACATATATCATTGATATGATATGATTACTACATGTCACTCACTGACATCTATGAGAAAGTTAGCTTAACTAGATTAGCTTGATCAAGAAACTCCCGTCAGGATGCACCCATCTCTCCACGCGGGACGTATGATGTAGGTATAGGAACTTCGGGTATTTTGGACCCCTGTTTTGAATTTGTTTTTCTTCTTTTAATTAAGGAATTTAAATTTTGTTTAATTACAGTGATTATCATTAGTGTTGTAACTATGAAATAGCATTGTTAATTTATTTACGGAAATATTTTACATTACAAGAAAAGCTCCACTTTAACCTCCATATTCGGATAAAGTGGACCTCCCTTTCCCTTCTCAGGTGGAATCCATTCCAAAACTTGTCTGGGTAATCTTGTCTGTGGTATCCTACCAATATGACTGTACCATTCTAGTTGTCTGTATCTCACAAAATCTAATATTGAATTTTAGACTTTCATTTATTATCTGATGATTGTATTTCTGATATTTTCCAGTTTGGAATGTCTGGTTGAGTATATAAAACAATCAATTACTGTAGATTTAAGCTTTAAACTCAAATTTTTATTCGTAAAAAAATAATGTATGTGTAATTACAGTAAAAAACTATACTGTGAGAAAGTAGTAGTAACAAAGAAACATGGTTTGTTGAAAACGTACGAGAGACTGAAAATTTTAACATCTGATGTTCTAACATTATTTGTTTAATCCACGGGCACTTGATTTATAATATTATAATGATATTGTGAAAAGAAAAATTAATGTCCAAACCAGGAAGCGAACCGTGGACCTCTAGTTCTCCAGACTAGTGTGCAGCCCACTACACCATTCTAGATCTGGCATAAATATTAACAAATCTATAATTCTCGTTTCATCCGCTGTCAGGTAGGCAGCGGCTTTATCCTGACACCAGAACGATGGGCTATGAAACATGAAACATCAAATATTATTTACATTTGGAATATGATGTTATAAGAAGGAAAAAGTTGGAAATATAGATGCTCCGGGAATCCTAATTTATATTCCGGCATATACATCATTATGTTGGTCTCCAAAGCAATCTACAGTGAGACGAGTTTAATTCTGAATTTGAACGAAATCTACATTGCACTGGTAGCTAAGTTTCTAATCAATATGGTCTAATCTCTTACATTTGCTGAGGGAATAGATGATGTCTAACTCTGATTAAATTACCCTTCTTCATTCGCGTGGGGTAGAAGATGAGATGAACTTTGACCATTAGAATTCATACCAGAAGTCCTGCCTCTAATAACCATGCCATGCAAACTCGCCTCATATTTCCACGAATACACTTTGATTCCTCTATAATGAATGTCCAAACTAACCTTAAACTATACTGGCAATATCGCACTTCCAGTAATGCATGATTTCAATCTACACATACAAACATGTTAAATAAAGCGTTACATGATTTCCTTTTGCCAAAATAATGCATCGCTTTAAAATATATCAAATTAATGAAATAAAAAATGAAATTTAATTCCAGCTTAAAACAAGAAGTTCATGTCATTCAAATTCAATATCTACTCCCTTGCTGATTTTTGTCTACGGATCTAAATATTAAAATATAGGGCTATTAAAAAAGAAGGAACAGACTTGAAATATTTATTTATTCCATATTACAAAAAAGAGAAACACAATTCCAACGTTCCTAGAAAGAGGAAAGTTTGAAGTTCCGATCATGGCCGCATCGGCGCTATTGCTTGAAGTTGCGATCATAGTTGCATTGGCGCTGTCAGATTGGAAGAGGAGGAGCAGAAGATCAACTTCATCGCCGGTGCACTGCGGTGGCCTCCCAGGTCACCAGACCTAACCCCGTGTTATTTTTATCTGTGGGATTACGTAAAAGACCGTGTTCGATATCCCCCCTATGCCTGACACTCTTGAAAATCTGCGACATCGAATTGTTGAAGCTGTGAATTCGGTAACTAGAGACCAGCTGATTCGTGTGTGGCAAGAAATGGCCCACCGTTTTGGTATTTGTCGTGTAATACATGGTGCTCATGTAGAATGCATAAAATAGTGAAATTTGAATTTGTCTCTATCGAGGATCATTAGAATTGTGTTCACATTTTTTTTTGTAGTTTGGAAGAAATAATTGTTTGAAGTTTGCTCCTTCTTTTTGAATAGCCCTGTATATAAAATAGTAAGACGGCCGCGGTGGACTAGTGGTTTTGCTCCTTGCCTCTGGTTCCGAGGTTCGTGCGTTTAAAACCCGGCCGCGGTCTATGGACGTTTTAGGATGGAGAAATTCAAAGAGCAAGTCATCCGGGAGGGACTTTAAGCCGTACCTGAAGATTTTCAGGCACTTAAAAGATCTTTAAGCCCGAATAAAAGACCTCTAGGCAAAATTTAGTGTTCTCAAACATCCTAGTAACATATTTTTGCCTGCTAGATGTCTCATTGGGTCGGCGTGTTGACCGCATGTTACTAATGACATCTGTGGACAAATAAGATACCTATATGAATTTGGACTATTAACTCCTAACAAAGGAGAGTCTCTGGCTCAACACTGCACTACGCCATTGTAGATAGGTAAAATAGTAATCTTTTCGTAGTTGACCTATTCTATGGATATGAAACATTGTCTCTTATATGAAGGAAGAAAATGAAATAACTTCACTTTGAAGGACGTGTATGAAAAAACTTCATGATGAAGAACTCCATAATTTTCATTTTGAATTTATTAGAGTTATGAAGTATAGGAGACTGATATATCTCGAATGAGTAGAAATACTTTCACAATATTCATTGGAAATCCTTGTAAAAAATGAGAAACACCTAGGCGTATATGAAATTATAGTATCTGGATGTATCATAGGAAACTGGATATAAATGGATTCTGTTTTATATGGAAAGATACCAATGGAAGCCTTGATTGATATAGCGTTAAACCTGCGGGTTCCATAAACCATATAATTAGTTTGCTTTTCTACAAATAAAAACAGTTACTACCAATTTTGGATCAAACATAAGAGACCAGTTTAACTTTTTGATAAATCTCCAACCGTTATTGCCACACAAAATATGAAACTGAACATCGAATCAGATTAAAGGGGATAACAGTATAGGGATGACATTATGGTCATCCTATGGAGTCCCCCAGGCGTTGTAGATGATTTTCTTAATCTGGAACAGCTACTTATTGTACTTATCCACGTTCTTCACGATGCTGGGTGGGTACGTGTCCCATTTTGACCGAAATTTCATGAGAAAATGTCTTCCCCCATGGAGAATCGAACCAGCGCAAGTCCCGTAGCTCTGTACCAAGGCATAATAATTTAAACTGTTCGACTATGGCGCGGGATTTAAAGTATAATATTAAATTATCTCTTATGTTTACACTGTGCATTTCTGTTAGTGGTTATTTTAAATATAAAATACATATGATTTTTTAAATCATGTAGAATGAGTTAGATAACTGTGTATATAAGAGTAGATTGTAGATAACCAAGATTACTTCAAGAATGTTTTGTACAAACCACTGGCATTACTTTGATGGTTGGTCCCTCGGGTGACTACAAACCCTCAACCCAGAGGCCCTCGGATTAGTAAGTCTGTCGCTCTCGGGGCATAATCATCAAAATTATACTCTCGATACATAAATAGTTATTCATATGGCCGTCTATTTCGTAATTTAATAACGGAGTTTGAAAATAAATTTAGAAAAAAACACCTTATATGGGATGTGGAGCAGAAACCGAACATTTAATATTAGAGGAAAAAAGGGGGTATATTAGAGGATGTGAAGAATTTGAGTGTTTGGGAGTAAAAAATGAATAAAGAGGACAATCGTTACTTGATATCATTCGGGTTGTGAGCCCTGCGTGACGATCTCTTTTAACCTTAGATAAAACATCTGGTACTCATTTAAGTTAGAGGCTGAGTCGATCACAGGGTCTTGGTGCCACCAGAAGTTTTGGTTCAGTTTACAAATCCTGACTTCACCATGACTCGACCCTCGACCTTCCGATTTGTAGCGTATTGTCTTAACCATCAACGCTACAGCGTTCTCCCAAAATGCACATCAAGGGATATAAAAATGCCATGAACTAAAAACCCGCCAAGTGTTCCCTTTTCATGAACACGTACACAAATGATCATTTATGTCTGTACTTTCATTATAAAATATATCTCTTCCTAAATGATCGCGTTAATGTGTACATTAGTTTAGTGTACGTTAGTTTTTCATAAGTAATGCCACGAGTGATTTCCAAATTATCGATAAATTCACGACTCACGAAGTGGGGATTGAATTTATCTAGATAATTTGGAAATCAAGAGTGGCATTTGTTAGGACTATTTAACGAATAAAATTAAGCTGTTTACTCACAAATCATTGTTACCTATAGTTATTTTAAAACATTTATATATTTAATGTAAACAGCGATGTTTGAAAACAAATCAGAAATGTGAGGTTATGTTCATTCACTGCTGCTTGATCATATTATTTATTGCCAAATAAGATCGCAATATTGTAAGAATGTACCCAGGTGGAGAAATAATGAAACACATCAAACTATATATCATAATCACCATTACGGGTTATTCATTTATTTTTTTAGTAAACAACTCAGTAAAATCAAGGAATATGTTCATTATTTGCTATATTCAATGTATTTGTTGGAGAAAAATAATGTTCTGTCCTGTTCAGACCATTAAAAAGGAGGAGCTTTCTTTATCACAAAAGCAGGAGCTGATAATGAGAAATCGATAAAGAGTGAGGTGAAACACGACTGTCATTGGTTGTAAAACAAAATTCATTGAAACGTGATTGGTCATTGACTAGCATTTGTGGCATGAGTTAAATAGTCATAAGTAATGCCACGAGTGATTTCCAAATTATCGATAAATTCACGACTCACGAAGTGGGGAGTTAATTTATCTAGAGAATTTGGAAATCAAGAGTGGCATTTGTTAGGACTATTTAACGAATAAAATTATGCTGTTTACTAGCAAATCATTATTTAAATATAGTTATTTTAAAATATTTATATATTTAATGTAAACGGCGATGTTTGAAAACAAATGAGAAACGATTGGTATGCTTCATCTGTTTCTTTTGTTCATCACTGCAACCAGATCATATTATTTATTGCCAAAGGAACGCAATGTTGTAAGAATGCACTCTAGTGGAGAAAAAATGAAACATCAAACTGTATATTAATACATTTCTGATGTCCTATGACAATTACATTTTTCTGGAATGTTATTACCTGGGAAAAAATACATTTAAGAATGTGCAAACAATGGTTTCTTTTTTTTTTTTTTTTTGGTTGTATAATCAATTGCTACAAATGTTTTGTATTAACTCCCGCATGCGCTACGTGTTGACATTCATGCACTATATATACAATCTGGTAGCCGTATTTCTTAGAGAGTCAGTAACTGCAAAATAATGCTATGGCCTATTCAGAATGTTAAAAGGAGGTGCTTTCTTTATTATGATAAATTTTAGTTGGTAAATTCTAGGCGAAACACGACTGTGATTGGTTGTAAATAAAAAATCATCGAAATGTGATTGGTCATTGATTCCCATTTGTGGCATGAGTTAAATAGTCATAAGTAATGCCACGAGTGATTTACAATTTAACTAGAGGATTTGGAAATCAAAAGTAGCATTTATTAGGACTATTTAAATAATAAAATTAAGCTGTTTACTCACAAATTATTATTTAAATATATTTATTTAAAAATATTCATATATTTAATGTAAACGGCAATGTTTGAAAACAAATGAGAAACGTTTGGCTATGTTTCATTTGTTCATCCACTGCAATTTGATCATATTATATATTGCCAAATAGGATCGCAATATTGTAAGGATGCTCCCTAGTGGGGAAAAAATGAAATACATCACACTGTATATTACAACCAACATTATTGGTTATTGATTTTTTAAGAAACAACTCATTAAAATCATAATTTAAATCACAATTATTGAACACACGGTTATCAAATGTGTAATTCGAAGGAATCTGTTCATTATTTGCTATATTCAACGTATTTGTTGGAGAGTCAGTCACTGCAAAATAATGCTCTGACCAGTTCAGAATATTAAAAAGGAGAAGCTTTCTTTATTTTGGTAAACAGAATTCGATAAATATCGAGGTGAAACATGACTGCCGTTGGTTCTAAAACAAACTTTATTTAAATGTGATTGATCATTGACTCCCATTTGAAGCATTATTTAAATAGTCAGTCATAAGTAATGTCAGTGATTTCCTATTTTTCTAGAGGATTTGGAAATCAAGAGTGGCATTTGTTAGGACTATTTAACGAATAAAATTAAGTTTTTTACTCACAAATCATTATTTAAATATAGTTATTTAAAAATATTCGTATTATTAATGTAAACGGCGATGTTTGAAAACAAATGAGAAATGTTTGGTTATGTTTCATTTGTTCATCCACTACAATTTGATGATATTTATTGCCAAATAGGATCGCAATATTGTAAGGATGCTCCCTAGTGGAGAAAAAATGAAATACATCACACTGTATATTACAACCAACATTATTGGTTATTGATTTTTTAAGAAACAACTCATTAAAATCATAATTTAAATCACAATTATTGAACACACGGTTATCAAATGTGTAATTCGAAGGAATCTGTTCATTATTTGCTATATTCAACGTATTTGTTGGAGAGTCAGTCACTGCAAAATAATGCTCTGACCAGTTCAGAATATTAAAAAGGAGAAGCTTTCTTTATTTTGGTAAACAGAATTCGATAGATATCGAGGTGAAACATGACTGCCGTTGGTTCTAAAACAAACTTTATTTAAATGTGATTGATCATTGACTCCCATTTGAAGCATTATTTAAATAGTCATAAGTAATGTCAGTGATTTCCTATTTTTCTAGAGGATTTGGAAATCAAGAGTGGCATTTGTTAGGACTATTTAACGAATAAAATTAAGTTGTTTACTCACAAATCATTATTTAAATATAGTTATTTAAAAATATTCGTATTATTAATGTAAACGGCGATGTTTGAAAACAAATGAGAAATGTTTGGTTATGTTTCATTTGTTTATCCATTACAATTTGATGATATTTATTTCCAAATAGGATCGCAATATTGTAAGGATGCTCCTTAGTGGAGAAAAAATAAAATACATCACACTGTATTACAACCAAAATTATTGGTTTTTAATTTTTTTAGGACACAACTAATTAAAATCATTATTTAAACCACAATTATTGAACACACGGTTATCAAATGTGTAATTCGAAGGAATCTGTTCAATATTTGCTATATTCAACGTATTTGTTGGAGAGTCAGTCACTGCAAAATAATGCTCTGACCTGTTCAGATTATTAAAAAGGAGGAGCTTTCTTTATTTTGGTAAACAGAACTCGATAAATAGCGGGGTGAAACACGACTGTCATTGGTTGTAAAACAAAATTGATTGAAACATGATTGATCATTGACTCCTATTTGAGGCATGAGTTAAATAGTCTCCTATATGAATGTGAATCCTTTGCACTTTTCTCTTGTCAGTCAATTATTCTAGTGCTATGGTATCTGTGCCACGAAGTTCTGAAGGAAACTTTATGCATTGTAAGCATGCATTGAATTTTTGTATTGCGCTTTTCTTCTGTCACGATATCACTGCATGATAAATGTATTTCCTTGCAATATTAACTTAATGTTGCGTGATCTACTTCTTATTTTTCTTCTTTCCATGCCAATGGCAATATCCTACTTTTTATGGCCTAGCAGACACGAAGCTTGGGCATTATTATCTGCCAAATTGGGTCGCAGAGCCATTCTAAATATTCATATAAGTCCAGAAAGCAGTATTCATTTTACCATGCCAGTTGGTTTAATTTGTAGCGTTTTGAAATTAGTATTCTTGAAGTCCCTAGTGCGAGCCCTGTTGCCAACCTACTTGATTGAAGTTTAGTTTCTGATTTTATTTAGTCGTCAAGGCAAATGCTGGGTTAGAATTTCATTATCAGGAACATTTCATAATAATAATCTTTCCAAAGAATCATTAAAGTTAAATTTTCTTAAGAGTCCACTGCTGTGGTCACGAGATTGCGTGCTGCCTTGTCACAAAGCGGGCCCGGGTTTGATCTCCGGTCGGAACAAGTTTTCTGGGTGAGTTTTTTTCGGAGCTTTTCCTCACTGTACGACAAATTCCAAGAAAATGTAAGGCCCAAACTGTCCCCTAACACCATTTGGCCATCATTTATCGTCATTATCATAATCGCTTCAATAGATCAAGTTTAGATTAAGGCGTCTTCTGGCACATCATTGCTATCATCATCACCTTTGATATAATTGGGGCAGCGAATCCCGTCTTACAGACGCCCGCTGCGGGACAAGGCAGCACGCTACCCCGAGACCACAGCGGTGGACAGTGAAAATAATATTTAAGTCTGTAAAAATATTATCACAATAATCAAAATGGGGCATTGCAAGTGTTTCTACTAACATTTTCTTAAGAGCGAATGGCAGACAATTTCTTACGCGATTTAATCAATGTATTATTGAGAAAAGTGTTTTGCATGTATGGTTTATTTGTGTATTCCAATTTAAGTTGTCAATAAATACTCCTAGAATTTTTACTGTCTCACTATAAGGGATTTGAACTCCATTAAGTGACACACGCGAGACTGTATTTAGGTTAATTGTAGATAATAGTCTCTGATGACCCATTATTAAACGACATCTATAACTTACTCTTCACTATATACTTATTTACTTACTCACTGGCACTATCGAACCCGTAGGTTCATGGTCGCGCGGACATAAACTCTCCATACATCCCTATCCTGAGCTAATGCCTTCCACTCATTCCCTGTATAATCTACTTCCCTCAAATCATAGTTAATGTTGTTCTCCCACCTCATTCTTGGTCTACCAACTGGGCGTTTTCCCTCTGGCTTTCCTACAAGAAGTTTCCATGCACGTCTTTCATTCCCCATACGCGCAACATGTCCTGCCCATCGCAGTCTACGAGACTTAACTGTTATTATTATATCTGGCTTCCTATAAAGACCATGCAGTTCATTGTTATGAGTCTTCTCCATTCACCTGTCCATCTCTGTTTCGTCCAAAAATTTTCCTAAGAACTTTATTCTCAAAACTCGTAATCTCAATTTCTCCCTTAAAGCAAGAGTCCATGTTTCGCACCCATATAATATAACTAGTAGAATAATGGTTTTATATATTTTCAGTTTAACGTTTTTTGAAAGGAGTTGGGACATCAAGAGTCTCTGCAATGCATAATAGCATGCATTTCCAGAATTGAGTCTGTTTAATTTCTTTGTGCATCTCATTCCTACTTGTGATTATTGTTCCTAGGTATTTGAATTCAGCCACTTCCTCAAAATTTCCTTCTTTTGTCATCAGCTGTCCATTTCCATTATAAATTTGAATTCAGCCACTTCCTCAAAATTTCCCTCATTTGTCATCAGCTGTCCATTTCCATTATAATGTATAATGCATTTCTACGTGTGACCATATATTTTGTTTTATTGATATTTACTTCCAGTCCTAATTCCTTAGTGTTACTCGATAGTGTGTGCGTGTTCTTCATTCTAAGATAAGAGTTTGAAATTAAAATGCACCTGATGGCAAGTGCCGTCGTCCTCAACTTTGTTAAAATTATGTATATAAAAATTTAACAAAGTTGAGGACGATGGCACCTGCCAACAGGTACATTTTAATTTCTAGCTTTTGTCTTGTGACTATTCACCTCAACGGAATTTGATATGAATTGTATTAGTATTTACTCTTCACTGAACACTCTTCACTCAGTATAATCCTTCGCTCAGGTTACTAATTCCTATCCCTGCATTTAATTTCCTCTCCCTCTACGACTTTATTCTCTAAATTATAAGTTATAGGCTAATAAATTAAAGAGCTCCTAGTAATCATTTAATCCGATAAAATAAAATATTCTGAAATACTGATGTGTCTGCTATCTGTTCCATATTCGCTGAATTTAGTCTATGTATTTCGATTTCTATGAAAAATTAAATTAATATATGTATATATATATATATATATATATATATATATATATATATATGGTCCACCGCTGTTGTCTCGAGGTAGCGTGCTGCCTTGTCACGCAGCGGGCCCGGGTTCGATCTCCGTTCGGGACAGTTTTTCTGGGTGAGGTTTTTATCAGGGTTTTTCCTCACCTGTAAGACAAATGCCAGGAAAACGTTAAGGCCCAAACGGTCCCCGAAATCATATCATCATCATCATCCTTATCATTATCATCATCATCCTTCACCGGTGTGGAAAGCAACGGGAAGCTACCATACCTACAATTCCCTAGTAGAGCTGCAAAGCATAGCATGAAAATGCCATGATTGCAATGAAAGATCTGCCCTCGGGCAGAATTACTATGGATATATATATATATATATATATATATATATATATATATATATATGTGTGTGTTTATGTGTCTGTGTATATACTGTATGACTTCGAAGTTGCAACTTCTATCCATCTCTCTGCTTTTTCTTCTCCAACATAGTGTAACTTCTACCTTATAGGTGGGGTAAAGACGGCTGAATCGGGACACAAGGTGAATAGGAACACTTTTAAATGTTGTTCTCTCCAGTGAAATATAAGTAAAGCTGAAAAATAAGTATTGGTTATAGGCTAGGCTGCATCATACTTAGACCACTATGTTTACAAACTGCACTTTGACACGCGCTACTCGGGATAGACTTCTAGTACTGTCCGCTTTGTGTAGGAATGGACTCATCTTTGCACAATTTTTGTTTCGGTATTCTGATAAAACCACACGTCACGTAAACAGGTCTATTACTGAGGAGAGTCGAATATACATACTCTCCGCTCCGAGCAGGCAGTGGAGACGCTCGACAGAGACACGCATTTTGTAAACAATGTGTATAGGCCTAGAAATTAGGTACTATGCTGATACCGTTAATTTTTTCATCTTTTGTTTCTCGTTAGCTTATGTGACGATTTCACAACAAATAATTGATGTTCCAAGTAAGTGGAATAATAGCTCCGTGCATTCAATATTGTCGTCTTTTGTTATGTGAGTCTCTAATTAACTAATGATCCAATTACGAATTATTTTTTGCTAACTTATGAAGTAAGTGATTTGGATAATTTCTGTCTTTGTCGAGAATTGTTTAAGTGTTACCAACCTATGAAAATTGAAACACTGAATTTCGGGTGAATAGGGACACAAATTTTGGGCTGAATAGGGACAACATACTTAACTTATTTATCTGTGACTGTTGCATTCCATATGGGTAATTATAAAAAGTTAACAGAAGTTTATTTGCATAGAGGTATTAAAACATTCCGTCAGGGTTAAATAGTATTAAATTATTAATCATTATTTCTATAAACATGATTCTTTTTTCATCTTTGATTGTATGCATTCTGTATCTTTTGAAGTTAATGTTATCCATATGCTGGATATATTTTATGTCCATCTCTTGGAGATCTTTCGTCCTTGACTTTCTTTGGCTCTTCTCACCAATGTATCTTCCACTACTCTACGATGCGTCAAATACTTTATCTTAAATTAATTAGATTTCTAGAATCTCGAATTTGTTTCATATATATATATATATATATATATTATTGTCAAGTAGAGTTATAAATGTAATCAATAATTTCAGTTATATTTAAGTAATCATTGAAACTAAATTTTCGTAAATTCTCTCAACCATTTGAAAAGACTATTTAACTATGGGAGTCAATGACCAATCATGTTTCAATGAATTTTGTTTTACAATAATGACAGTCATGTTTCACCTCGCTCTTTATCGAATTCAATTTACCAGCTCATGCTTTTGTGATAAAGAAAGCTCCTCCTTTTCAATAATCTGAACAGGTCAGAGCATTATTTTACTGACTCTCCAACAAATGCATTGAATATAGAAAATAATTAACATATTCCTTCAACTACACATTTTATAACTGTGTTCAATAATTATGTTCTTAAATAATGATATTACTGAGTTGCTTATAACTAGAGCGAGGAATTTTATGAAATGTCCTGTTTTAAACTATTTGTGAGAGAGCGTTGACACTAAGTATCTTTACATTTTATGATGTGTAGAATCAAATAAGACCAACAAAAAACTTCATATTACATAATATTTTAGCAAAATGTTCATATTTTAGTGAACATTTCATACTCCTTCATATTTTTCAACTTTGAAATTCAGGTATTTTTTTCAATGAAAGTTCTAGGAATTCATTAAAATATTTCTTGAAATGAATGTATTTATGTAATTTTTGACAGTGTTATGTGGTAAACAGGTGAAAAATTCTTCAGTGTCCCTTCTGAACAAGATAGATAGATTTTATAAAAGCAAATAATTGGATGAGGAGTCACAGAGTGACGTGTTAGATGGAGGTTTTTTTATCCTAAACTCAATCCTCAACACGAACATGAGCCTAGATGAATAAGTAGAAGACCAATGTTGGGATATTCTATAGTCAGATAGAATAGTTGTCAGCTCGTTATTGCTATCTGAGGGCTGTCCTTGCTTTGTAAACAGATTACTGCATTTAAATGTAGGACAGACTGCTGCTGCTAAAACTTGAAGCAGTGCTTTGTGAAATTAGTAAAGTTCATATAGGTAAGGATGTCAAATTATCAAATATAGAACCATACAAGTATGTTGCCATAATATCGTGTGGTGTTGAACATAATTTTTCCATCGTGCAAAAACAATTCTGACAGACAGGCCTTATAATGAACTGTCAGAAGATATAGAAAAAAACTTCTAATTGTGGATTACAAACAGAATTGATAATTGGATTATTCAAAGCACAATTAGACCAAGACTATGGACACTATGTTAGACCCATTTCATGAAAAAAAAATGTTAAAATAATTCTCAACTATATTTCACCATGTTTGTAGTTCAATATTAAATGTAATTGTAATTGCAAAGAGAGTTCTGAAACAATCCCTAGAATCAATTATGGACTTATAACTTTTAACATCTTGTTTTTTCCAAATATAGCATACTGGAATGGTTTACTTGTATTCTAAATCATCCAATTTAATGTTATTGTTACATTTGTATCTATAGGAATTTAACATGTCGTAGCCGAGTGGTTGGTAAAAAGCCTTGGCGCAGAGCTACGGGACTTGCGCTGGTTCGAGTCTCCATGGGGGAAGATAGAGAACGATAGATGAATGGAGTTATTCAAAACGACAGTGGCACCAGTTATAACATATGGAATAGAGATAATTTGGGAAAAACTTAAGATCGGAGATCTGATAAGAATCGAAAAAGTCAAAAGCAATGTTCATGAAACGGATCCTGAGAATAGGAAAAACAGCGCCATCTCGTTTTGCTTATGAACTTATGAGAGAGACCTACTTCATAGAGGACATAAGAACCCAATTCTATCTACAATCCACAGAATCATACCAGAAATTCATAAGCATCAGAAATAGGAAGAAGAAGGAAATAGACATAGATTTCTACACCACAACTGCCATGCTGGACGACAGATGGACCAGAGAGTGCAACCCCCAGAGACACGTCACAACACGACTCGCAGTACACGGATTTCACAACAAAATATGTACAAACAAGAAATTCCACGAGCCGACCGAAGAATGCAAGTGTGTGTTATGTGGACAAAGATGTAGCAAATACCACATCATAACATGTGCGAAAAGGACAAAAACCTTACAGACTACAGCAAAGACTAAACCACCACTAATGCTCAACCTGAGTGCACATTTCTTATTATTATTATTAATGGAGTGAAGAGAGTGTGGAAGCTAGAGATTTGAAGGAAGAAGATGCTTCAGACAGGAACCTCTGACGACAAATCACCTAGGGTTGGAGGAGAAACACTGTATTGTGGAATATTCCTAAAAATATATAGGAATAGAAATAGTAGTCTAATTCACAAAAATAATTGTAATAAAATGACTGAGGTCTATAATAAACATAGTTAGAGCTCGTAACAATAGAACGAGTCCATCATAGCTGCACGATCAAGCAAGGGTTCCATATATTATACAATCTATATTATATATATATATATTTACTTATTTATTTATTTATATGAGTGTATACGCCAATTGTATTGTAATGTGTCGCACATAGCGACGTTTGAATTGCGCGGGCGAGTTAGATTACCCGAAAGCCGGCAGAATTATCTGGAGTGTGTTGCAAGACGGTTCTACCGGTGTTTTTCTCGGAGATAGATCCATGCTAGAGGATTCTGGGCATCGAACTGCCTAGAAGCTGTTTCTGGAAATTTTCTCTGGCTTATATAAAAGAGAGAAGGAGAAGACCGGCGAGTCAGTTTTGTGTTTGACGCCGGCGATAGCAGTCAGTCTGCGATGCGCAGTCGTGTGGTGAACAGTGTGACGATACGTTGGTGGGAATTGATTTATCAGTGAGTGGAAAATTATTCTGACTGAGGCAACAATTAAAATATAGATATATAGATGGAAAGATCTGCGGCCATCACTTAAATGTTGGCGGTGAGCGATCCATTTTGGTCCTTCTTAATAGGTAGAACCCCGGGTTCCTGTAAAATGCATTAGCCCCGGTTAAAATTTTGATTTCAAATTTGAAATTAATTAGCTGAGTTAAGTCGGAAGCAGACCTTTCGGGGTTCTATTCCAGCATTTGCTCTGAGGATTCTTAGCAATTTGTATCTGTGAACAGTAGTTTGTTGTTATTTGTTTTAGGAATTAAACCCAATGGGTACAACTAGGACACGACACACACCCAGTCCCAAGGTTGAGATTTTTTAAAAATCCCTTACCCCGCCGGGAATCGAACCCGGGTCGCCGGACTACGCCACAACGACGAACAGTTTGTTGATAATTCCGATCCGATTGAGGGTCTTTCTACTTTTCAGCGGTTGCCCTTTTACCAGCCGGCTGCTGGCCCTTCACATCCACATGTGTCAATCACAGAGGTAGATGATCAACAGCCAATGTGGGGGTGACATGTGGTTAGCATATCGAGTCCCACAGCCGTTATAGCTGGTTCCTCAACCTGGAGCCGCTACTTATTGTAGCTACCCAATTGCCTCACGATGCTGGGTGGGCACCGGTCCCATACTGGCCGAAATACCATGAGAAAATTTCTTCCCCCATGGAGACTCGAACCTGCGCAAGTCCCGTAGCTCTGCGCCAAGGCTTCCTACCTTAACCGCTCGGCTACGGCGCGGGACGTTGATAATTCAAGAATTCAATAAAGTGATTAGTGAAATTTTTAATAAATTCATTGTGCTTACTACGCCCTAATAACATAAAAGGAAAATCAATGCCATCACGGCACAATATTAATAAACTATGTTTCAGACCTAGTGACAAATGATTAATTAAATATGTATTAATTAAATAAAAATAAAACGTAGTTTTATTTGATTTTCATATTTATTATATAATTCAGTGACAGCTGTTTCGGTACACTGTACCTTCTTCAATTGTTAATATGTCTGAAGAAGGTACAGTGTACCGAAACACTGAATTATATAATAAATATGAAAATCAAATAAAACTACATTTTATTTTTATTTAATTAATAAATATGGATTTTCATCAAGTAAACACCAACTCAATTGATTAATTAAATATGTATTTACCCAACCGAGGCGGTTAAAAAAATTACTCTGTCAATTTGACTAACGTTCAGTCCTTAAATAAGCTATAAAAGATTTTCCTTCAATGTACTATTATACCATGCTGTTAATTTGTTGAAGATTATGGTTGGCTAATTGAGATTGTCAGATTTCTAGCCCCTATATTATAAGTTATCTCACGCGACCGCCGCGCCACTAGAGGATAAGTATAAAATCGCCCTCTAGGCTATGTAAAAATACTGCCCATAAAACGTTCAGATAATATGGTTATAAATAGTTTCATTTCCATAATTTCATATAGAATGGGATACAATTTTAGAGGTGTAATAAAACAGCCAACGAACTGATAAGATAACATGTCAAATTTTATAGCCAAGACGTTCTTCCTCGTAACTTATAAGCGTATTAATTATGAACCAATTCTCCAGGATACAGTTAACTGCGAAATAAAATTAAAAAAATAGTAATTTGAATATATGCGTGAATTCTAGACAGTCTAATGCACTGTTACATATTCATTTATCCGAATTTATATGTTTTATTTTTTAATTTTATGACGCAGCATTTCCCTCAATCAGCAGTTAACTTTAATACATTTCTGAAGCATACTGTAGTTATTTAAATCCTTCCATCATACACAGAGTAACATTAAACCATAGCTGAATTGTACCGAAAATACCCTAAACGCTTTCGTAAAGTTAAAAATTTGGCTGTCGATGATATAATTATATAATGGGACTGTACATCAACTATATGTAGACTTCAAAAAGACATACGATTCAGTTAAGAATTCCTTCTGGAATTCGGAATTCGTAAAACGTTAGACTTACATGAATGTGTCTAAATGGTACAAAGAATAGGGTGCGTGTAGGCAAACAGTTTTCGGATACTTTAGAAATGCACATTGGGTTAAAGCAAGGAGATGTACTATCTCCTCTACTATTCAATTTTGTATTAGAGCATACCATAAAATCTTTGGAGAATAAAGAAGGCCTACAACTTAATGGTATTAATAGGCTGTTAGTTTATGCGGACTATTTAACTCATGCCCCAAATGGGAGTCAATGACCATTCATATTTCAATGATTTTTATTTACAACCAATCACAGTCGTGTTTCGCCTAGAATTTACCAACTAAAGTTATCATAATAAAGAAAACGCCTCCTTTTTAACATTCTGAATTGGTCATAGCATTATTTTGCTGTGACTGACTCCATAAGAAATACTGCTACCAGATTGTATATACAGTGCATGAATGTCAACAGATAGAGCATGCGGGAGATAATATATAAACATTTGTAGCAATTTATTATACCACAAAAAAGTAGAAACCACTGTTTGCACTTTCTTAAACGAATTATTTTTCCAGCAAATGACGTTGCAGACAAATATAATTGACATATTTACATCATAGGACATCAAAAATTAATTAATACCTATACGTAGTAGTAGTATTCAAATGTTCTGAAGCTCTTGATTTGTTATCATTCGCTTGTTAATATCTATAATGTTGGTTATAAATATCTCTACTGGGTGCATTCATACAATATTGCGATCCTTTGGCAACAAGTAATATGATCTGGTTGCAGTGATGAACAAAAAAAGCAAATGAAGCGTGCCAATCGTTTCTCATTTGTTTTCAAACATCGCCGTTTACATTAAATATATTAATATTTTAAAATAGCTGTAGTTAAATAATGATTTGTCAGTAAACAGCTTAATTTTAATTCGTTAAATAGTCCTAACAAATGCCACTCTTGATTTCCAAATTCTCTACATAAATTCACTCCTCACTTCGTGAGTCGTGAATTTATCGATAATTTGGAAATCACTCGTGGCATTACTTATGATGATGTAGTATTATTGAGCGATAACGAGGAGATACTGAGGGCCAACACGCACACTCTATTGAATAACACTAAGAAATTGAAATTGGAAGTAAACATCAATAAAACTAAATATATATTGACACATAGAAACGAACACATGGAAATGGACAACTAATGACGAATGAATGAAATTTTCAAGAAGTAGCTGATTTCAAGTATCTAGGAACAATAGGCCGATTACAAATAGGAATGAGATGCACAAAGAAATTAAACATAGGCTCAATTCTGGAAATGCATGCTATTACGCATAACAGGGACTCTTGTCGTCCCAGTTCCTTTCAAATACGTTAAACTGAAAATATATAAAACTGTTATTCTCCCAGTTATATTACATGGAAGCAAAACACGGACTCTTACTTTAAGGGAGGAAAGAAGATTACTAGTATTTGAGAATAAAGTGCTTACGAAAATGTTTGGCCAAAAAGAGATGATCAGACAAGTGAATGGAGAAAATTACATAATAGTGAGCTACATCATATTATAGGAAGCCAGAAATAATAAGAAAAGTTAAGTCTCGTAGGCTGCGATGGGCATGACATGTGGCACGTATGGGGGATGATAGAGGTGCATGGAAGCTTCTGGTAGGAAATACAGTTGGTAGATCAAGAATGAGGTGGGATAATAACATTATCCATCATTTGAGGGAAGTAGATTATACCCGGGATGATTGGAAAATATCTCAGGATAGTGATTTATGGAAAGCTTATGTCCGCGCAGTCATGAACCTACGGGTTCGACAGAGCCAGTGAGTTAGTTAGTTACACCCTAAACGCTTTCGTAAATTTAGAAATTGACTGCCAGTGATATATTATGTGGCATTGAGGGTTAAAGTACTTAGAAGGGAACTGTCAACTATTGCATGCCGAAACCTACCTTGAAATAATGAAGTAAGATGGCGGACGCGATAGAAGCACGTCTCGAAACTGCTCTTAAAAGTCTGAAAAACATAAGGGAAACTGGCGGCTACCTGAAAATGGACATGAAAGAGGAAATACAAAAAGCGGTGATTATCATTAAGAACCGTTTTGGAAACATGAAAACCGCACTAGCCGAAAAGAGCAATGAAAAAGATATATCTCAAAGTGAGGTTAAAGGAAGCCAGAATGATGATAGAGTAAAGGAAGACGAGAGCATCACAGCGGGACAACTAGCGACATCTGTCGGCCTTACACATGAACCAGGAAGCAGCAATATCCAGCGTCTCCGGTCACCCAACGTCGATGCGCAGGATAAAGAAAACAGTAGCAGAGCGGAACAACTAACGACACCTACCGGCTCTATCCAGAAATCAGCAAGCAGCCAGCGCCTACCGACATCTACCGACGAAGCTCCGAGGCTCCCAACAGCCGAAGAAATAGAAGAGAAAATTGCAGGCAAACTAAATCAGCAAATACAAGATATGATAAGCAACTTTACTAGCAGCATAAAATAAATTATTAAAGATGAAATAAAAAACACATTGTCGGAGATACCGGAAAACCATCAAAGAGCAACCTCACGACACCCGCAAACGAACAATTACCAAGAGGGGCACGTGACAACAGTCACAACATCCACAGAGGAAGCAGCAGAAGACAACGACGGCTACATGCTAGTACAGAGGAGAAGACGCAGGGAACGACAGGAAGAGGCGAGAGTAAACAACACAAGGTCCATTGTAATAGGTACGAGGGACTCTACTGGCACCGAGCTATACGTAGGCAAACTACACCAGGGCACTACGTAGGTGAAAATCACACAACACTTAAGTAGACAGGGAATAGAAGGAATCATAGAATGTGACAAATTAGAAACAAAAGGCCGCCTAAAGGCATTCAGACTCGGCGTACCACTCGATCGCCGTGAACAGGTCCTACAGCCAGACTTCTGGCCAACGGGAGTACTAGTAAGACAGTACCTTTTTTCGAAACAAAAGGACCGAAGGCATCCGGATCTAAAAATAACGGACAGGACTCACAACAGCTGATTAAAGTAGTCCTGTGGAACATCGAAGGCATAAAAAATGCTTCCAACATACTCCCACAGGAATTCTTTTTAGAATACGACGTGACCCTTTTGACGGAAACAATGCTGACAACGGAATGGTCAACCTGAAATCTATGCACGATACACCAGTTCGCAACACAAGAACGAGCCGGCACACCGAAAGGAGGCATCACATGTCTCCTGAAACCCAGCCTCGCCCCATTCTCAACATTGTACTCCTCGGATCACATTCTCATGATCAAAACACCAAGCCTCACACTTGCAGGGATGTACTTCCAACCAGACACCTCAGCAAACCGTATAATCGACGAGATCGAACGGCTGTGAACAAAGTGGACCCATAGAGCTCGCTAATTTTGGCGGGTGACTTGAATTGCAGGATCGATGCCCCAGGACAGAAAACCAATAGAGTGCTCGAATATCTAGAGGAAATTGGGCTTACGCTGATTAACCAAAGGAACCAGGCGACCTAGCGACCTATATTGCCTACAATGGTAAAAGCACTATAGACCTGGTGTTCACAAACACTAAATCAATCCATCCGCAACAACAGAGAATTGTCCCCATCGCCATAAGGAAAGACCTACCAGTTGAGACAACTTTTGTGCTAGAGTCCCACACGGCTAGACAAAAGTCATTAACACCGAAACCAACCAGGAAACTGGATCCCGGACACAGTCTCTAGATAGTATTTTAGCAGTTTTTGAATTTTCGAAAATTTTGACATTTTTTTGGTTTAACCATAAGGCTATAACCTTTGAAAACTCAATTTTGAAATTTTAGATTTAGACCGGGTTTTTTTTGCATAATAAATCCCGGACACAGTCTCTAGATTGTATTTTAGCAGTTTTTGAATTTTCGAAATTTTTGACATTTTTTTGGTTTAACCATAAGAATATAACCCTGGAAAACTCAATATTGAAAATTTGGATTTAGACCGGATTTTTTGCATTTTAAATCCCGGACACAGCCTCTAGATAGTATTTTAGCAGTTTTTCAATTTTCGAAAATTTTGTGATTTTTTGGTTTAAACATAAGACCTTGGAAAACTCAATTCTGTAATTTTGGATTTAGAACGGAGTCTTTGCATTATAAATCCCGGACACGGTCCATAGATTGTATTTCAGCAGTTTTTGAATTTTCGAAAATTTTGACAATTTTCGGTTTAACAATAAGACTATAACCTTGTAAAACACAATTTTGGATTTAGACCGCATTTCTTGCATTATAAATACCGGACACAGTCCATAGATTGTATTTCAGCAGTTTTTGAATTTTCGAAAATTTTGACAATATTCGGTTTAACAATAAGACTATAACCTTGTAAAACACAATTTTGGATTTAGACCGCATTTCTTGCATTATAAATCCCGGACACAGTCTCTAGATAGTATTTTAACAGTTTTTGAATTTTTGAAAATTTTGACATTTTTTGGTTTAACCATAACACTTTGTAAAACTCAATTTCGAAATTTTGAGATTTAGACCGGTTTTTTTGCATTATAAATCCCAGACACTTCCTCTAGATAATATTTTAGCAGTATTTGATCCCGGTTACAGTCTCTAGATACTATTTTAGCATTTTTTGAATTTTCCAAAATGTTGACATTTTTTGGTTTAACCGTAAGTCTAAAACATTGGAAAACTCAATTTTGAAATTTTGGATTTAGTCCGGATTTTTTGCATTATGAATCCCGAACACAGTCTCTAGATAGTATTTTAGCAGTTTTTGAATTTTCGAAATTTCTGACATTTATTGGTTTAACCATAAGACTATAACCTTGGAAATCTCAATTTTGAAATTTTGGATTTAGACCGGATTCTTTGCATTATAAATCCCGGACACAGTCTTCTGATAGTATTTTATCAGTTTTTGAATTTTCGAAAATTTTGAGATTTTTTGGTTTAACCATAAGACCTGGGAAAACTCAATTTTGAAATTTTGGATTAAAAATCCCGGACACAAACCATAGATTGTAGTTCAGCAGTTTTTGAATTTTCGAAAATTTTGACATTTTTTGGTTTAACAATAAGACTATAACCTTGGAAAACTCAATTTTGAAGTTTTGGATTTAGACCGGATTTTTTTCAATATAAATCCCGGACACAGTCTCTAGATAGTATTTTAGCAATTTTTTGAATTTTCGAAATTCTGACATTTTTTTTGGTTTAACCATAAGGCTATAACCTTGGAAATCTCAATTATGAAATTTTAGATTTAGACCGAATTTTTTGCATTTCAAATCCCGGACTCAGTCACTAGATAGTATTTTAGCAGTTTTTGAATTTTCGAAAATTTTGACATTTTTTGGTTTAAACAGAAGGCCTTCGAAAACTCAATTTTGAAATTTTTGATTTAGACCGAATTTTTTGCATTATAAATCCCTTAAACAGTCTTCTGATAGTATTTTAGCAGGTTTTGAATTTTCGAAAAATTTGACATTTTTTGGTTTAACCATAAGAGTATATATAACCTTGGAAAACTCAATTTTGTAATTTTGGATTTAAACCGAATTTTTTGCATTATAAATCCCGGACACAGTCTCTAGATATTATTTTAGCAGTTTTTGAATTTTCGAAAATTTTGAAATTTTTTGGTTTAACCATAAGACCATGGAATACTCAATTTTAAATTTTGGATTTAGACCGATTTTTTTGCATTATAAATCCCGAACACAGTCTTCTCATACTATTTTAGCAGTTTTTGAATTTTCGAAAATTTTGACATTTTGGTTTAATCATAAGACCTTGGAAAACTCAAATTTGAAATTTTGGATTTAGACCGGATTTTTTGCATTATAAATCCCGAACACAGTCTTCTCATAGTATTTTAGCAGTTTATGAATTTTCGAAAATTTTGACATTTTTTGGTTTAACCGTAAGACTATAACTTTGGAAATCTCAATTTTGAAATTTTGGATTTAGACCGGATTCTTTGCATTATAAATCCCGGACACAGTCTTCTGATAGTATTTTAGCAGTTTTTGAATTTTCGAAAATTTTGAGATTTTTTGGTTTAACCATAAGACCTTGGAAAACTCAATTTTGAAATTTTGGATTATAGATCCCGGACACAGTCCATAGATTGTATTTCAGCAGTTTTTGAATTTTCGAAAATTTTGACATTTTTTGGTTTAACAATAAGACTATAACCTTGGAAAACTCAATTTTGAAGTTTTGGATTTAGACCGGATTTTTTGCAATATAAATCCCGGACACATTCTCTAGATAGTATTTTAGCAGTTTTTGAATTTTCGAAAATTTTGACATTTTTTGGTTTAACCATAAGACTATAACCTTGGAAATCTCAATTATGAAATTTTAGATTTAGACCGAATTTTTTGCATTTTAAATCCCGGACTCAGTCACTAGATAGTATTTTAGCAGGATTAATTAAGATGGCGGAGGCACTAAACCAGGGTGTTGAAGACGCTCTTCATTGTTTGACAAATATAGCGGAAGCAGGCGGCTACCTGAAAAAAGACACCAAAGAAGACTTGCTAAAAGCTGTAAGTACCCTAAAAGAATTTTTTAACGAAGTGGAAAAACAAAAGAATAAGGGAAACATTGAAAATAAAACCGAAGCTACACTGGAAAAGTAGGTTATGGAAACACAAGAATCCCACCCCTAACCCCGTCCCTTACGCCGGATGGGACAGGTGGCGCCATCTCTGGATGAAAACAGAGACTCCTTACCAGAAAGCCACCACATCCTGACACCTGGTGGAGAACAACCTAACTCCGACACCCAACCACCGGACACAATAGAAGAGAAAATCACCAAAAATATCACGCAACAATTGAAATATATGATGGTAACTTTCGCAAACAATATGAAATATCTAATAAAAGAAGAAATAAAGCAGACAGGAAATCAGAAACCAGAACCCCAAAGAAATAATAAAAACAAAAATCAAAGTGTAATAAATGATACGAAGGGAAGCAATACGTTAAACATTAATAAACCGGAAGGACAACATTTCGAGATAGAAAACACAGAGACAACAGAAGGAGAAAAAGAAGAGGACCCAAACGAAGAAAATTGGACACTGGTAAGCCACAAAAGAAAGCGAAACCCACCACGGAAACAAGACTCGATGACCGGCACCGGATCGAGGGACGAAGAACTGCAAGCTGCAGAAAAGAGGGCCTGGCTGTATGTAGGACGGTTAAAACCCGAAACCACAACGGATACAATGAAGAAATTCCTTAATAAACGGGGAATCAAAGAGAATGTATCATGCGAAGAAATCCAGACACAATACAAAATCTTTCAAAGTAGGAATCCCCTTCGAAGCACTAGAGAGGGTGAACGAAACAGAATTCTGGCCGGAAGGGATCATAGTCAGAAGATTTCGTTTCTTTCGCCTCTCCCGAACACAAGAAGGATACGCACTTGAATAAAACAAATAAACACTGTTTCGAAACAAAAGAACTGAAGGCATCAGAAAATAACAAAGACCTGAAAATCATATTATGGAACGTGGAGGGACTAGTAAACGCACTGCGATACATACCGGAATCGACGTTAAATAAAACAGACATACTAATCACAACTGAAACATTCCTTCTTAAACCAAACGACATCCCTGAATTTTACGGAATACATGCGCTTGCCAAACCAACAAGAGGCAGACCAGAAGGGGGAGTCTCATGCTTCATGAGAGAATCCGCAGGAAATCTTGAAGATACGTACAAAGAAGAAAACATGGTCATAGTCCAAACATCAACACTAACAATTATTGGAATATGTATGAATCCCGACAAATCTACAGAAGACATCATCGAAAAACTATTAACTGCACTGTCAAAGTTAAAGAAAGACACAAATACAATAATTGCCGGAGATTTTAATTGCAGAAATCGATAAACCTAATCAGAAAGCAGAAATAGTAATAGAGACCCTATTGGAAGAAGGCTACTCGCTACTCAACCAAAAGGACGAGAAAACATACTTCGGACACAATGGATCCAGTACAATTGATTTAATATTTTACAAAGGAAAAGGAATTACCATCAAGAGGCATGGAGGGCTCTGGAACTCTGGTGCCTCCATCATCAGGAAACACATTCCAATAGCAACGGACGTACAAATCTCAGAAACATTGCAATCACAGCCGATTCCCAACAACACAAAACTATCACGAAGACTGGACATGGAGAAATTAACCAACTGGAATACTACAGAAGCTGAAGAACTTGCCTTAAAAGGAAAAACGGATGAAGCCCTCGAACTCGCCACCAAAATTATCCTAGAAACAGCTATAACACAGAAAAATAGAATATCACAAAGATGGTTTGATTCAGAGTGTTATAAGAAAAGAAACTCTAGCAGCTCTACACAGGGTAAGGAAAAAACAAACAGAGAACGAACACTATATGTATGCACAATGTAAAAAGGAATATAAGCTACTTCTAAAACGGAAGAAAGACAACTTCGTAGAACAAGAAGCCAAGAAGATGGCGGAAGACACGAGGAATGACCCTTTCATAGCACTGAGGAGAAAAACTATTACAAGAACCAAAGAAATACCAATGGGCAAATGGGAGGTACACTTTCAAAACTTGCTAAACAAAAACAACACAGACATCGCATACACCAGAAATGAAAACGAATCAGAGGAACCGACAACGAACCACAAAAACATCAAAATCACGACAACTCCAGAGGAAATAGAGGACATTATAAGACAGACAAAAAATAAAAAAGCACCGGGACCAGATCGAATGTACACAGAACACATCAAAGAGTCCCTCGGGAAACTACTACCACTATGGACCAACATTTTCAACAACTGTCTAAACTCAGGTATACCAAACATCTGGAGAAAATCTCTCATTAAAGTGCTATACAAGGGAAAAGCAGACCCAAGCGACCCCAATGCTTATAGAGGCGTGGCACTTGAAAACAACCTCTTCAAAATATATATGAAGATCGTAACAAACAGACTAGAAGAAGTGGTCTCAATCCCTGAATGTCAATTTGGCTTCACACGAGGTAGAAGCACTCTACAAGCCGTCAGCTGCCTAATGGGAGAAATAGAAGAAGCATTACGAAAACCCAAAGGAAAATATTATACTGTATTCATAGACTACAGCAAAGCATTTGACTCCCTGAACAGAAAACTCTTGATCCAAAAAATAAAACACATGATCGGCACTGAACATCCACTAGTCAACATTATAGAAGACGCTCTCCAATACAACTACATCGAAATAGAAGATGGTGTCACCAGATCAAAGACCATCACGCAGACGAATGGAGTCCTCCAGGGCGACCCCATAAGCCCGCTACCGTTTAACATAGCGACGGCAGACATAGTGGAGATACTCGAAGGAAAGACTGCAACCACATTAATAATGTATGCAGACGATATGGCCTTAGGATCGCCCAACCGAGAAGAACTACAAGAAACACTTTTAGAATTAGAAAGCTGGGTAATGAAAAACCAACTTAGCATCAATTTGCAAAAGACCTGCCTGATGATATTCAGAAAAGGAGAGCTGACATCAAAAAAATACATAATGACGCTATACAATGAACCTATAACAACAGTCAACAAATTCAGATATCTAGGCGTAACCCTACAAACAACAGGGAACTCGTTCAAATACCACATACAAGAAAGGACAGCAGAAGCCACGAAAGCGATTTATAGAATAAAGAACATTGCATCCTTATCACTAACGTCAGCCACTACACTTTTCAACACGACAATATCCCCAATAATCACGTATGGGCTCGAATTAATATGGGAAAAATTAACAATCAGTGACTTAGAACGCATTGAGAAAGTCAAGGCACGGTTCCTAAAAGAGTGCCCTCAGAGTGGGAAAATATGCTCCATCAAGGCTGGCATATGAGCTGGCCAAGGAAACTTTTTGCATAGAAGATCTGAGACTCAGCCTACAATCTACCGGAGCCAGCAACAAGCTACTAGAACGGAGAAGAATGAAAAGAGCGGAGATAGATATCGACTTCTATGGGACAACTGCAATGATCGATCGCAACTGGACCAAGGAGAATCAGGAGCAGAGACACACCATTACAAGACTAGCCATTCACGGCTTCCACCACAAATTATGCAATAACAAGACATTCCACGTCCCGAATGAACAATGTGTGTGTGAATTGTGCGGACAGAGATGTAACCAATATCATATCACCGAGTGCCGTAAAAAAACAAAATCGATCTCAGAATATAGCAAAGAATAATACCCATTCGGGTGAACCTTCCATATTTATTTTAGCAGTTTTTGAATTTTCGAAAATTTTGACATTTTTTGGTTTAAACAGAAGACCTTCGAAAACTCAATTTTGAAATTTTGGATTTAGACCGAATTTTTTGCATTATAAATCCCTTACACAGTCTTCTGATAGTATTTTAGCAGTTTTTGAATTTTCGAAAAATTTGACATTTTGGTTTAACCATAAGAGTATATATAACCTTGGAAAACTCAATTTTGTAATTTTGGATTTAAACCGAATTTTTTGCATTATAAATCCCGGACACAGTCTCTAGATATTATTTTAGCAATTTTAGAATTTTCGAAAATTTTGACATTTTTTGGTTTAACCATAAGACCATCGAATACTCAATTTTAAATTTTGGATTTAGACCGATTTTTTTGCATTATAAATCCCGAACACAGTCTTCTCATACTATTTTAGCAGTTTTTGAATTTTCGAAAATTTTGACATTTTTTGGTTTAACCGTAAGACTATAATCTTGGAAATCTCAATTTTGAAATTTTGGATTTAGACCGGATTCTTTGCATTATAAATCCCGGACACAGTCTTCTGATTGTATTTTAGCAGTTTTTGAATTTTCGAAAATTTTGAGATTTTTTGGTTTAACCATAAGACCTTGGAAAACTCAATTTTGAAATTTTGGATTATAAATCCCGGACACAGTCCATAGATTGTATTTCAGCAGTTTTTGAATTTTCGAAAATTTTGACATTTTTTGGTTTAACAATACGACTATAACCTTGGAAAACTCAATTTTGAAGTTTTGGATTTAGACCGGATTTTTTGCAATATAAATCCCGGACACAGTCTCTAGATAGTATTTTAGCAGTTTTTGAATTTTCGAAAATTCTGACATTTTTTTGGTTTAACCATAAGACTATAACCTTGGAAATCTCAATTATGAAATTTTAGATTTAGACCGAATTTTTTGCATTTTGAATCCCGGACTCAGTCACTAGATAGTATTTTAGCAGTTTTTGAATTTTGGAAAATGTTGACATTTTTTGGTTTAAACAGAAGACCTTCGAAAACTCAATTTTGAAATTTTGGATTTAGACCGATTTTTTTTGCATTATAAATCCCTTACACAGTCTTCTGATAGTATTTTAGCAGTTTTTGAATTTTCGAAAAATTTGACATTTTTTGGTTTAACCATAAGAGTATATATAACCTTGGAAAACTCAATTTTGTAATTTTGGATCTAAACCGAATTTTTTGCATTATAAATCCCGGACACAGTCTCTAGATATTATTGTAGCAGTTTTTGAATTTTAGAAAATTTTGACATTTTTTGGTTTGACCATAAGACCATGGAATACTAAATTTTAAATTTTGGATTTAGACCGATTTTTTTGCATTATAAAACCCGAACACAGTCTTCTCATACTATTTTAGCAGTTTTTGAATTTTCGAAAATTTTGACATTTTTTGGTTTAAACATAAGACCTTGGAAAACTCAAATTTTAAATTTTGGATTTAGACCGGATTTTTTGCATTATAAATCCCGAACACTGTCTTCTCATAGTATTTTAGCAGTTTATGATTTTTCGAAAATTTTGACATTTTTTGGTTTAACTGTAAGACTATAACTTTGGAAATCTCAATTTTGAAATTTTGGATTTAGACTGGATTTTTTGCATTATAAATCCCGGACACAGTCTTCTGATAGTATTTTAGCAGTTTTTGAATTTTCGAAAATTTTGACATTTTTTATTTTAACCATGATTTTGAAATTTTCGACCGGTTTCTTTGCATTATAAATCCCAGACACATCCTCTAGATAATATTTTACCAGTTTTTGGTCCCGTATACAGTCTCCAGATAGTATTTGAGCTTTTTTTTGAATTTTTGAAAATTTTGACATTTTTTGGTTTAACCGTAAGTCTAAAACCTTGGAAAACTCAAATTTGATTTTTTTTTGGATTTAGACTGGATTTTTTGCATTAGGAATCCCGAACACAGTCTCTAGATAGTATTTTAGCAGTTATTGAATTTTCGAAAATTCTGACATTTTTTGGTTTAACCATAAGACTATAACCTTGGAAATCTCAATTTTGAAATTTTAGATTTAGACCGGATTTTTTGCATTATAAATCCAGGACACAGTCTCTAGATAGTATTTTAGCAGTATTTGAATTTTCGAAATTTTTGACATTTTTTGGTTTAACCATAAGACATTGGAAAACTCAAATTTGTAATTTTGGATTTAGACCGTATTCTTAGCATTATAAATCCCGGACACAGTCTCTATATAGTATTTTAGCAGTTTTTGAATTTTCGAAAATTTTGACATTTTTTGGTTTAACCATAAGGCTATAACCTTGGAAAACTCAATTTTGAAATTTTAGATTTAGACCGGGTTTTTTGCATAATAAATCCCGGTCACAGTCTCTAGATTGTTCTTTAGCAGTTTTTGAATTTTCGAAATTTTTGACATTTTTTGGTTTAACCATAAGAATATAACCTTGGAAAACTCAATATTGAAAATTTGGATTTAGACCGGATTTTTTGCATTTTAAATCCCGGACACAGCCTCTAGATAGTATTTTAGCAGTTTTTGAATTTTCGAAAATTTTGAGATTTTTTGGTTTAACCATAAGCCCTTGGAAAATTCAATTTTGAAAATTTGGATTTAGACCGGATTTTTTCCATTATAAATCCCGGACACAGTCCATTGATTGTATTTCAGCAGTTTTTGAATTTTCGAAAATTTTGACAATTTTCGGTTTAACAATAAGACAATTACCTTGTAAAACACAATTTTGGATTTAGACCGAATTTTTTGCATTATTAATCCCCGACACAGTCTCTAGATAGTATTTTAGCAGTTTTGAATTTTCGAAAATTTTGATATTTGGTATAACCAAAAGACTATAACCTTCGAAAATTTTCTCATTTTTTATTTTAACCATAAGATTAAAACCTTGGAAAACTAAATTTTGAAATTTTGGATTTAGACCGGATTTTTTGCATTATAAGTTTCAGACACAGTCCCTAGATAGTATTTAGCAGTTTTTGAATTTTGGAAAATTTTTATATTTATGGTATAACCATAAGATTATAACCTCGGAAAACACAATTTTGAAATTTTGGATTTAGACTGGATTTTTGCATTATAAATCCCGGTCTCTATATAGTATTTTAGCAGTTTTTGAATTTTCGAAAATTTTGACTTTTTTTGGTTTAACCATAAACTCTTGTAAAACTCAATTTCGAAATTTTGGATTTCGATCGGATTTTTTGCATTATAAATCCCGACACTGCCTCTGGATAGTATTTTAGCAGTTTTTGAATTTTCGATAAATTTGATATTTTTTGATTTGACATTGGTTGGAAAACTCAATTTTGAAATTTTGGATTTAGGCCGGATTTTTTGCGTTATAAATCCCGGACACTCTCTCTATATAGTATTATAGCAGTTTTTGAATTTTCGAAATATTTTTTAATTTTTTTATTTTAACCTTAAGATCATAACCTTGGATAACTCAATTTTGAAATTTTCGATTTAGATCGGTTCTTTTGCACTATAAATCCCAGACCCAATCTCTAGATAATATTTTAGCACTATTTGAACCCGGTTACAGTCTCTACATAGTATTTTAGCATTTTTTGAATTTTCGAAAATGTTGACATTTTTTGGTTTAACCGTAAGTCTAAAACCTTGGAAAACTCAATTTTGAAATTTTGGATTTAGACCGGATTTTTTGCATTATAAATCCCGAACACAGTCTCTAGATTGTATTTTAGCAGTTTTTGAATTGTCGAAATTTCTGACACTTTTTGGTTTAACCATTAGACTATAACCTTGGAAATCTCAATTTTCAAATTTTGGATTTAGACCGGATTTTTTGTATTATAAATCCCGGACACAGTCTCTAGATAGTATTTTAGCAGTTTTTGAATTTTCGAAAAATTTTATATTTTTTGATTTGACATTGTTTGGAAAACTCAATTTTGAAATTTTGGATTTAGGCCGGATTTTTTGCGTTATAAATCCAAGTCACACTCTCTAGATAGTATTTTAGCAGTTTTTGAATGTTCGAAAATTGTGTCATTTTTTTATTTTAACCTTAAGATTATAACCTTGGATAACTTAATTTTGAAATTTTCGATTTGGACCGGTTCTTTTGCATTATAATTCCCAGACACATCCTCTAGATAGTATTTTAGCAGTTTTTGAATTTTCGAAAATTTTTACATTTTTCAGTTTAACCATAAGGCTATAACCTCGGAAAACTCAATTTTGAAATTTTGGATTTAGACCGGATTTTTTGCATTATAAATCCCAGACACAGTCCATAGGTTGTATTACAGCAGTTTTTTAATTTTCGAAAATGTTGACTTTTTTGGTTTAACAATAAGACTATAACCTTGAAAAACTCAAATTTGAAGTTTTGGACTTAGACCCGATTTTTTGCATTATAAATCCCTGACACAGTATCTTGATAGAATTTTAGCAGTTTTTAAATTTTCGAAAAATTTGACTTTTTTTTATTTGACATTATTTGGTTTAACCTTGGAAAACTCAATTTTGAAATTTTGGATTTAGAATGGATTTTTTGTATTATAAATTCCAGACACAGTCTCTAGATAGTATTTTAGCAGTTTTGAATTTTCGAAAATTTTGACATTTTTCGGTCTAAGTATATGACTTATAAAACTCAATTTTGAAATTTTGGATTTAGACCGGATTCTTTGCATTATAAATCCCGGACACAGTCTCTAGATAGTATTTTAGCAGTTTTTGAATTTTCGAAAATTTTGACATTTTGTTGGTTTATCCATAAGACTATAATAGTTGAATGCAGGCTTTCACGGCCGGTAATCATAATGTTGAGTGATTCCGGGTTACGTGGTCGTGGTCCATTGTTGGTGTTGATACCAGACGCTTCGCCCTCAACTGCGGGGGCATCTTCAGTGGCGAGTGCTTCTAGGCGTGTTTCCTGGTCGGAAGATCTACTTACAGTGAGCGCTGCGGACGTTGTGGACGTTGTATTAGTGATGGGTGCAGGGTGAATGGGCGTAGCTCTTGCTGATTGGTTAATGGTCGTCGTTCTTGTTGTCCCTAGTGTTAATGCATTTATTTTCAAGTGTATGATACCAGGCGTTAGCCAGTTTGATACCTTCCTCTTTTCTGTTGATATTTCCCTTATGCTTGTATATTTCTATAGCCTCTCGGTATAATCTAGGGAAATACTAGGAAGTTGTGGCTAAAACTTGTGTATCGTCGAATAGAATCTGGTGTCCATTCATAATGGCATGTTCTGCTACAGCTGATTTATCCATTTCTCCTTGTCTGCAGTTTCTTTTATGTTCTGATAAACGGGAAATATCAACAGAAAAGAGGAAGGTATCAAACCGGCTAAGGCCTGGTATCATACACTTGAAAATAAATGCATTAACACTAGGGACAACAAGGAGACGACCATTAACCAATCAGCAAGAGCCACGCCCACTCACATTGCTCCCTCCACTAATACAACGTCCACAACGTCCGCAGCGCTCACTCTAAGTAGATCTTCCGACCAGGAAACACGCCTAGAAGCACTCGCCACTGACGATGCCCTCCGCAGTTGAGGGCGAAACGTCTGGTATCAACACCAACTATGGACCACGGCCACATAACCCGGAATCACTCAACATCATAAGACTATAACCTTGGAAAACTCAATTTTGAAATTTTGGATTTAGACCGGATTTTTTGCATTTTAAATCCCGGACATAGTCTCTAGATAGTGTTATAGCAGTTTTTGAATTTTAGAAAATTTTGACATTTTTTGGTTTAACCAGAAGACTTAATTTTGAAATTTTGGATATAGACCGGATTTTTTGCATTATAAATCCCAGACACAGTCCATAGATTGTATTTCAGCAGTTTTTGAATTTTCGAAAATGTTGACATCTTTTGGTTTAACAATAAGTCTATAACCTTGGAAAACTCAATTTTGAAGTTTTGGATTTAGACCGGATTTTTTCAACATAAATCCCGGGCACAGTCTCTAGATATTATTTTAGCAGTTTTTGAATTTTCGAAAAATTTGATACTTTTAGATTTGACATTGTTTAGAAAACTAAATTTTGAAATGTTGAATTTACGCCGGATTTTTTGCGTTCAAAATAACGGACAGTCACTAGATAGTATATTAGCAGTTTTTGAATTTTCGAAAATTTTGTCATTTTTTTATTTTAACCATGATTTTGACATTTTCGACCGGTTTCTTTGCATTATAAATTCCAGACACATCCTCTAGCTAATATTTTAGCAGTTTTTGATCCCGTATACAGTCTCTAGATAGTATTATAGCATTTATTGAATTTTTTAAAATTTTGACATTTTTTTTAAGCGTAAGTCTAAAACCTTGGAAAACTCAAATTTGAATTTTTTTTATTTAGACCGGACTTTTTGCATTAGGAATCCCGAACACAGTCTCTAGATAGTATTTTTGCAGTTTTTGAATTTTCGAAAATTCTGACATTTTTTGGTTTAACCATAAGACTATAACCTTGGTTATCTCAGTTATCAAATTTTAGATTTAGACCGGATTTTTTGCATTATAAATCCCGGACGCAGTCTCTAGATAGTATTTTAGCAGTCTTTGAATTTTCGAAATTTTTGTCATTTTTTGGTTTAACCATAAGACCTTGGAAAACTCTATTTTGAAAATTTGGATTTAGACCGGTTTTTTTGCATTATGAATCCCGGACACAGTCTCCAGATAGTATTTTAGCAGTTTTTGAAATTTCGAGAATTTTGGCATTTTTTTGGTTTAACCATAAGGCTATAACCTTGGAAAACTCAATTTTGAAATTTTAGATTTAGACCGGGTTTTTGCATAATAAATCCCGGACACAGTCTCTAGATTGTACTTTAGCAGTTTTTGAATTTTCGAAATTTTTGACATATTTGGTTTAACCATAAGAATATAACCTTGGAAAACTCAATATTGAAAATTTGGATTTAGACCGGATTTTTTGCATTTTAAATCCCGGACACAGCCTCTAGATAGTATTGTAGCAGTTTTTGAATTTTCGAAAATTTTGAGATTTTTTGGTTTAACCATAAGCCCTTGGAAAACTCAATTTTGTAATTTTGGATTTAGACCGGATTCTTTGCATTATAAATCCCGGACCCAGTCTTCTGATAGTATTTTAGCAGTTTTTTGATTTTTCGAAAAAATTTGACATTTTTTTGTTTAACCACAAGGCTATAACCTTGGAAAATTCAATTTTTAAAGTTTGGATTTAGACCGGATTTTTTCCATTATAAATCCCGGACACAATCCATTGATTGTATTTCAGCAGTTTTTGAATATTCGAAAAAATTGACAATTTTCGGTTTAACAATAAGACAATTACCTTGTAAAACACAATTTTGGATTTAAACCGGTTTTTTTGCATTTTAAATCCCGGACACAGTCTCTAGATAGTATTTTAGCAGTTTTTGAATTTTCGAAAATTTTAACATTTTTTGGTTTAACCATAAGGCTATAATCTCGGAAAACTCAATTTTGAAATTTTGGATTTAGACCGGATTTTTTCCATTATAAATCCCAGACACAGTCCATAGTTTGTATTACAGCAGTTTTTGAATTTTCGAAAATGTTGACTTTTTTTGGTTTAACAATAAGACTATAACCTTGAAAAACTCAATTTTGAAGTTATGGATTTAGACCGGATTTATTGCATTATAAATTCCGGACACAGTATCTTGATAGTATTTTAGCAGTTTTTAAATTTTCGAAAAATTTGACATTTTTTTATTTGACATTATTTGGTTTAACCTTGGAAAACTCAATTTTGAAATTTTGGATTTAGAATGGATTTTTTGTACTATAAATTCCAGACACAGTCTCTAGATAGTATTTTAGCAGTTTTGAATTTTCGAAAATTTTGACATTTTTCGGTCTAAGTGAACCGAAAGTGTGTTCTTCGGCTCATTATTGTAGCGTTGTTCTCCTCCCTAGACTGGAATATTTATGAACTATGCCAATATCCCTTTCTCCTTGTATTTACCCCCTCTCTCTTCTCTTTACCCTTTCCGCTGCGCAATGTCTATGGCGCATCTCCCCTCTACCTCGGAACCTTCATATACATGGTGCACAGGCAGAACATTATCATTCAAGCATTCATTCTTTCTTCGTTCAGTTGTTCAAGCAGATTCAAGGTTTGAATCCGCATCCAGTCCGCGATGCGATTGGAGCTATAATGGACAAGCTCGTCTGAAGCCGAGAAGCGGCGTGCTTTAGTTGGTCCGGCAGACCAGGGAAGAAGTTGCCCCTGGTTCGGACGTTAGCATGAGTGTGATGTGAGGTATGGTGTGTTTTTTTCTATTGTAAGAGTATCGTCATTTATTTGTTTACATTTCTCCTTTTTTGTTTATTGAATGATCAAAATGTTTTGTTAATTTGTTTTTACTTCAGACAACTTGTTTCTATTAAATGTCATCTTTTATACAACTTCACTGCTATTTCATTAATGTGCACGTAGTTGTTTACAATCCTATACGGAAATTCACTCACGTAGGAAATTATTTCCAGCTCCCTTGCTATTTTGCTGTTTAGCTTTCTTGATTGACAATTATTGTCATTTTCACTCACTCTATGTATTTGAGAATCATTATTTATATATATCTAAGAGAGAAAGATGAACCAATCGCTGCCTTCTATGGGCCCAAGGCAAGCAACTTTGTGATTGATAACCTTGCAGGATATCAGATCCACGTTAATAGAGGCAGCAGCAACAAAACCCGATCCCGGATAAATGGTAGTAGTAGCGTGGTTCTCTTGCCCACAAAATGGTTGCGCAGTAGCGTGGTTTATTTATAGTGGTCATTTCGCGCCCCGGGCAAAATGGTAGCAGTTAGCGTGGGTTTTTAAAAAGCTACAAATGGTAGCCAGAGCGTGTGGTTTTGTTTCTTTCGGTTTGGAAAGATATGCTGTATTCTATTGGCAGTGGTTCTAGTGGGTGTCGATTAGAAATTTTGAACTTAAGTTTTGGGGTTTTGGATTCAAGTGCCAGAACAAGGATATATACTCTGTATGGTCGTAAATGATTCTTGGAATTAGAAAGTATTTTGATATCGACATTTTTCAGAGGTATTATATCGTGGATAACTATTTGTTTTCGATACTTATTATCTACGTAAAGGTTATTGAAACGTACTTATTTACGTGTTTGAACTGTTTGAACGTAAATAAAATTGATTCATCTCTCTTTGCATGTAAACATAGAGTGACTTATGTATAAAGAACTACGTTCTCTTATAGTTGTTTACACCTTTTGTTTATTGGGTTTAGTAAACATGCCTAGTTGGATTGATGTTGTATCTAAGGACAATTTAGTCCAAGAATTGAGCTTGCTAGGTATTGACATCGAAGGTAACGTAAATATGTTACGTGAACTATATTCTAGAGTGTTTTGCGGCGTAGTTCGTATACTTATAGTGGATATCAGGAAAGCTTGTTTTTGGACATCGGTATGTGGGCTGATTGAGCCATTTCGTTTGTGAATATTATTTGGATGGGATACCCTTGAGTGAGTTTCGGTATACGTGGACCAGATTTTGTTATTATAAGACGCAGGCTAAGTTCTAAAAGTAAGTGTAACTAGAAAATAGTAAGCGTCGATGGCCACGTCATAAAACAACACGTTAGTCAAGTAAAACTATGTTCTCTAGTGGACTAATGCCACGGATGTTTTTTGAAAAAACACTTGTACTATGTTATATGTTATGCAAGAACGTTTTGAGGTTCTGTTTTTTCTGTCTTCGCCTGTTTTCTTGTTTCAGTTCGCCCCTTCCTTAATATTGGCATAGGAGAGCAACATGGAATGTTCGGCAGTCGAGCACTTGGTGGAACCGGCCGACCCCGGGTGCCCAGCTGAACCGAAATGGTGGTTCTGCTACTACAGATTCCTGGAGAGCGGTTTATCGGGATTGCGACCCGGCAATCCAGTCATGGTATCGTCACCCTGTTTTTCACCTGGAACACCGCGGAGTCTTACTATGGCGGCTGTATCAAGATTGGAATTTATTTACAGCGCCTGTATAGTCGACGTAGAAGCGAGTGTGGTGATAGTGATTTTGGGGACGATGAAATTTGTGATGAAGTTTACCGCTCGCAATCTGATAGTGTTACCGTGCCCCTTCCAACGTGGGATTTCCTATCTGGTATCTTTGCAACATCGTGATATAGATTTAAGTCTATAAGACTTCTGGGGCTTTCTTGCATTTGTTTTGAAGTTTATGGACTGTTTTCTTTTACCCGGAGGGGCGCAGGAGGAGATATTGAACCGAAAGTGTGTTTTTCGGCTCATTATTGTAGCGTCGTTCTTCACCCTAGACTGGAATATTTATGAACTATGCCAATATCCCTTTCTCCTTGTATTTACCCCCCTCTCTCTACTCTTTACCCTTCCTGATGCGCAGTGTTTATGGCGCATCTTCCACTCTACCTCGGAACCTTCATATACGTGGTGCACAGGCAGAACATTATCATTCAAGCATTCATTCTTTCTTCGTTCAGTTGTTCAAGCAGATTCAAGGTTTGAATCCGCATCCAGTCCGCGATGCGATTGGAGCTATAATGGGCAAGCTCGTCTGAAGCCGAGAAGCGGCGTGCTTTAGTTGGTCCGGCAGACCAGGGAAGAAGTTGCCCCTGGTTCGGACGTTAGCATGAGTGTGATGTGAGGTATGGTGTGTTTTTTCTATTGTAAGAGTATCGTCATTTATTTATTTACATTTCTCCTTTATGTTTATTGAATGATCAAAATGTTTTGTTAATTTGTTTTTACTTCAGACAACTTGTTTCTATTAAATGTCATCTTTTGTACAAGTTATGTGCTTTTTCATTAATGTGCACGTAGTTGTTTACAATCCTATACGGAAATTCACTCACGTAGGAAATTATTTCCAGCTCCCTTACTATTTTGCTGTTTAGCTTTCTTGATTGACAATTATTGTCATTTTCGCATACTCTATGTATTTGAGAATCATTATTTATTTATATCTGAGAGAGAAAGATGAATCGATTGCTGCCTTCTATGGGCCCAAGGCAAGCAACTTTGTGATTGATAACCTTGCAGGATATCAGATCCACGCTAATAGAGGCAGCAGCAACAAAACACGATCCCGGATAAATGGTAGTAGTAGCGTGGTTCTCTTGCCCACAAATGGTTGCGCAGTAGCGTGGTTTATTTATAGTGGTCATTTCGCGCCCCGCGCATAAGTATATGACTTATAAACCTCAATTTTGAAATTTTTGTATTTAGACCGGATTCTTTGCATTATAAATCCCGGACACAGTCTCTAGATAGTATTTTAGCAGTTTTTGAATTTTCGAAAATTTTGACATTTTTTTGGTTTAACCATGAGACTATAACCTTGGAAAAATCAATTTTGAAATTTTGGATTTAGACCGGATTTTTTGCATTTTAAATACCGGAGATAGTCTCTAGATAGTATTATAGCAGTTTCTGAATTTTAGAAAATTTTGACATTTTTTGGTTTAACCATAAGACTCAATTTTGAAATTTTGGATATAGACCGGATTTTTTGCATTATAAATCCCAGACACAGTCCATAGATTGTATTTCAGCAGTTTTTTGAATTTTCGAAAATGTTGACATCTTTTGGTTTAACAATAAGTCTATAACCTTGGAAAACTCAATTTTGAAGTTTTGGATTTAGACAAGATTTTTTTCAACATAAATCCCGGGACAGTCTCTAGATATTATTTTAGCAGTTTTTGAATTTTCGAAAAATTTGATATTTATAGATTTGACATTGTTTAGAAAAGTCAATTTTGAAATTTTGAATTTAAGCCGGATTTTTTGCGTTCAAAATAACGGACACAGTCACTAGACAGTAATTTAGCAGTTTTTGAATTTTCGAAAATTTTGTCATTTTTTTATTTTAACCATGATTTTGACATTTTCGACTGGTTTCTTTGCATTATAAATCCCAGACACATCCTCTAGCTAATATGTTAGCAGTTTTTGGTCCCGTATACAGTCTCTCGATAGTATTTTTGCATTTTTTGAATTTTTGACATTTTTGACATTTTTTGGTTTAACCGTAAGTCTAGAACCTTGGAAAACTCAAGTTTGAATTTTTTTTATTTAGACCGGACTTTTTGCATTAGGAATCCCGAGCACAGTCTCTAGATAGTATTTTAGCAGTTTTTAAATTTTCGAAAATTCTGACATTTTTTGGTTTAACGATAAGACTATAACCTTGGATATCTCAATTTTCAAATTTTAGATTTAGACCGGATTTTTTGCATTACAAATCCCGGACACAATCTCTAAATAGTATTTTAGCAGTCTTTGAATTTTCGAAATTTTTGATATTTTTTGGTTTAACCATAAGACCTTGGAAAACTCTATTTTTAAAATTTGGATTTAGACCGGTTTTTTTGCATTATGAATCCCGGACACAGTCTCTAGATAGTATTTTAGCAGTTTCTTAATTTTCGAGAATTGTGGCATTTTTTTGGTTTAACCATAAGGCTATAACCTTGGAAAACTCAATTTTGAAATTTTAGATTTAGACCGGGTTTTTTTGCATAATAAATCCCGGACACAGTCTCTCTAGATTGTACTTTAGCAGTTTTTTGAATTTTTCGAAATTTTTTGACATTTTTTGGTTTAACCATAAGAATATAACCTTGGAAAACTCTATTTTGAAAATTGGATTTAGACCGGATTTTTTGCATTTTAAATCCCGGACACAGCCTCTAGATAGTATTTTAGCAGTTTTTGAACTTTCGAAAATTTTGAGATTTTTTGGTTAACCATAAGACCTTGGAAAACTCAATTTTTTAATTTTGGATTTAGACCCGAGTTCTTTGCATTATAAATCCCGGACACAGTCTTGTGATAGTATTTTAGCAGTTTTTTTGAATTTTCGAAAATTTGACATTTTTTTGTTTAACAATAAGGCTATAACCTTGTCAAAACTCAATTTTGAAAGTTTGGATTTAGATCGGATTTTTTGCAATATAAATCCCGGACACAGTCCATAGATTGTATTTCAGTAGTTTTTGAATTTCGAAAATTTTGACATTTGTGGTATAACCAAAAGACTATAACCTTCGAAAATTTTCTCATTTCTTATTTTAACCATAAGATTAAAACCATGGAAAACTAAATTTTGAAATTTTGGATTTAGACCGGATTTTTTGCATTATAAGTATCAGACACAGTCCCTAGATAGTATTTAGCAGTTTTTGAATTTTGGAAAATTTTGATATTTATGGTATAACTATAAGATTATAACCTCGGAAAACACAATTTTGAAAGTTTGGATTTAGACTGGATTTTTTGCATAATAAATCCCGGTCTCTAGATAGTATTTTACCAGTTTTTGAATTTTCGAAAATGTTGACATGTTTTGGTTTAACAATAAGAATATAACCTTGAAAAACTCTATTTTTATGTTTTGGATTTAGACCGGATTTTTTGCATTATAAATCCCGGACACAGTATCTTGATAGTATTTTAGCAGTTTTTAAATTTTCGAAAAATTTGACATTTTTTATTTTGACACTAATTTGGTTTAACCTTGGAAAAATCAATTTTGAAATTTTGGATTAAATGGATTTTTTTGTATTATAAATTCCAGACACAGGCCTCTAGATAGTATTTTCGCAAGATTTTGAAATTTTCAGAAGAAAATTTAGACAGTGTTTCGGTCTAAGTATAGCGAGTATATAACTCAATTTAAGAAAATTTTGATGTAGACCGGATTCTTGCATTATAAATCCCGACACACAGTATCTAGATAAGTATTTTAGCAGTTTTTGAATTTTGGAACTTTTGAACATTTTTTTGGTTTACCCATAAGACTAATAAAACCTTGTAAACTCAATTTTGAAATTTGTGAATTTAGACCTGATTTTTTGTATTTTCAAAATCCAGGACACAGTCTCTAGATAGTATTTTACAGCAGTGTTTTAATTTGAGAAAATTTTGACATTTTTTGGTTTAAACCATAACACTATAACCTCGAAACCTCAATTTTGAAATTTTGGATATAGACCCGGACGTTTTTTGTATATAAATCCCGACACACAGTCCAGAGATTGTATTTCCGAGTCAGTTTTTGAATTTTCGAAAAATGTTGACATCTTTTGTATTAACAATGCCTATAACATTGGAACTCAATTTTGGAATTTTGGGATAATCCCGGACACAGTCTCTAGATAGTATTTTAGCAGTTTTTTGTGATTGTTCGAAAAATTTGATAGTTTTAGATTTGACATTGGTTTAGGCAAACTCAATTTTGAACTTTTGAATTTACACACGACCGCCGGATTTTTTGCGTTTAAAATAACGGACACAGTCACTAGATAGTATTTTAGCAGTTTTTGAATTTTCGAAAATTTTGACATTTTTTTGTTTAACCATAAGGCTATAACCTTGGAAAACTCAATTTTGAAAGTTTGGATTTAAGACCAGATTTTGTTCCATTATAATCCCGGGACACAGTCCCATTGATTGTTTTCAGCAGTTTTGAATTTTCCGAAATTTTGACAATAATTTTTCGGTTCAACAATAGCCAATTACCTTCTAAAACAACAATTTTTGTATTTAGAATGGGATTTTTTTGTCCTTATAAATCCCGGACACAGTCTCTAGATAAGTGTTTTATAATCAGTTTTGAATTTTTTCGAAAATTTTTGACATTTTTGGTATAACCAAAAGACTATAGACCTTCGAATATTTTCTCATTTGATATGCTTAACCATAAGATTAAAACTGGGAAAACTAGATTTTGAAATTTTGGATTTAGAACCCGGTTTTTTTGCATTATAAGTGTTCATTACAACAGGTCCCTAGATAGTATTTAGCAGTTTTCGAATGTTGGAAAATTTTGATAATTTATGGTAATAACCACAAGATTATAACTCTCGGAAAAACACCATTTGACGTTTTTTGGATTTAGGACTGGATTGTTTGGCATTTTTTTGCCATTTTCATCCCCTGTCTCTATATAGTATTTTAGGCAGTTTTGGATTTTGCGAAAATTTTTGAAAATTTTTGGTTTAACCAGAACCTTGTAAAACTCAATTTCGAAGATTTTGGATTTCGAACCAAACTCCGGATTTTTTTTGCATTATAAATCCAGACACTGTCTCTGGTTACTAGATTTAGCAGTTTTTGAATTTTCGAAATTTTTTCATTTTTTTATTTAAACATTAAGATAATAACTGGAGAAAAGCAATTGTGAATTTTCAATGTAATATAGTGTTCGTTTTTGCCATATAATCCAGACACAGCATCTAGATAATATTTTAGAGTATTTGATCCGGTTACGTGTCTAGACGTATTTCTAAGCATTTTTGAATTTTCAAAATGTGGAAATTTTTTGGGTTAACCATAACATTGGAAAAACTCAATTTTGAAATTTTGGATATAGACTGGAGTTTTTGCATTATGAATCCCGAACACAGTCTTTAGATAGGATTAGACAGTTTTTTGAAATTTATTCGAATTTCTGACCTGTTTTTTTTTGTTAACCATAAGACTATAACATTGGAAATCTCAATTTTGAAATTTGGGATTTAGACAGGATTTTTGCTTACAATTCAGGCACCAGTCTCTAGCAATACTTTACAGTTTTTGAATTTTGAGAAAATTGAGATTTTTTGATTTGACATTGTTTGGAAACCAATTTGAAATTTTGGATTTAGGCCGATTTTTTTTCGTTATAAATCCCGGCACCTCTCCTAGAAAGTATTTTAGCAGTTTTTGAATTTCGAAAATTGTTTAATTTTTTTTTAGGAAAACCTTAGATTATAACATGGGATACTTAATTTACAAATTTCGATTTAACCGGTTTTTTTTTGCATTATAAACCCGACACATCCTCTAGATAGTATTTCAGCGAGTTTTGGAATTTTCGAAAATAGTTGACATCTTTTTGGTTAAACCAAAAGACTATATATACCTTGGAAAACGCAATTTTGAAATTTTGGATTAGAACGGATTTTTGCAGTATAATCCCGGACACAGCTCTATGGTATTTTAGAGTTTGTGAATATTCGTAAATGGGGACTTTTTTGGATTAACAATGAGCTATTAACTTGCCGAAATTTAATTTTGAAATTTGGGATTTAGACCGAACTTTTGCCATAATAATCCCGTACACAGCCTCTAGATAGCAATTTAAAGCAGTTTTTGAATTTTCGAAAATTTTGATATTTTTCGTATAACCATATGACTTATAAACTCAATTTTTGAAATTTTGGCTAGACCGAATTCTTTGCATGAAAATCCGAACACATTCTCTAGATAGTATTTAGAAAGTTTTTAATTTTCAAAAATTTGGACATTTTTGTAGTTTAACCATAAGACGAAACCTTACGAAGAAACTAAAATTTTGAAGAATTATTTATTAGACCCGGATTTTTTGATTTTAATCCCGGCAAACAGGCTCTAGTGTATTTTATCAGTTTTGAATTTTCGAAAATTTTGAAAAACTCAATTTGAAATTTTGGATTTAGACCGGATTTTGCATTTAATGCCGACATAGTCCTATAAAGAATTTTAGCAGGTTTTGAATTTTCGAAAATTTGACATTTTTTGGTTAACACTAACTATAACCTCGGAAAACTCATTTTTGAATTTTGGATTTAGACCGGCTTTTTGCATTATGGAATCCCAGACACAGTCCTAGGTTGTATTTCAGCAGTTTTGAATTTTCCGCAAATGTTTGA